>AFIR01000617.1:0-72069 GCA_000223685.2 Zymoseptoria pseudotritici STIR04_4.3.1
GTAGTCGATTCCACCTACTATAGTAGCTAATCTCTTTATAAGCTAGTTTGCGAACTATATACTTCTAAAGTAGCGACTTGCTAGTCCGAGCGGCAGTAGTCTTACCTCTACTATCCTCTTCTTAGTCTTCGAGAGACAGAGGCCGGGTCTGTTAATTAAGAGGCCGGCAGTCTATAGCGATAACTATGCGAGTACCGAACTAGAGGTTTAAGCCGTTTAGCAAATAGCAGACCTCTTAGGCTACCTAGTTACGGTTACCGATTAGCTTATTTATAGCTTTTGCGACTAGTAAGATAACAGGCTAATTTAAGAATATATATAGAATTAGGGCCTTTACTATCTAGTCGTAGGGTTAGGATAAGGTCTCCGCTTTGCTATAGTACATAGCTATGTATTTAATAACCGTATGCACGGAGGTGCAGGGTAAGAGATCGCAGTTTGCGAGCTAGCTAAGTAAGATTACCGGCGAGAAATAGTTAAGCATGTTCTAGTTGCTCTAGGCGCAGAACATTAGATAGGCTAGATTGCGCTTCTTGCTTATCTCTGCTACAGCCTAGATCTCGCGAGGGAAGTAGATTCGACAGAAGGTAGTAGGATCGTTCGCGTTCTAGCCCTTCTTGCAGCGTTAATAGTAGTTAGTGCACTTATAGCGCTAAATACGATTAACTACATCCGACAGGTCGCGAAGGGTATTAGTTAACTCGGCAGGGGCAGTATTAATAGCGCTACGGGCGGTAGCAGCTTTAGTGCGAGTTAGCTCTAGATTGTTCGCTTTAAGGTAGCGATCCTATAGGTTAGTAAAGTCTAGCCGACCGCCTTTAGTTGCTATATCCGGAAGAGGCATACTAGTAGGAGGCTAGATAAATCTATGCATATAAACGCTGCTACGGCCTTAGAATTCGTAGCGATACTAGTAGTCCTTAACGCAGTACTTCGGTATAATAACCTTCTCTATATATGCCTTAAACCGGCAGTTAAAGTAGGCTGCCGCAATATATAGATTATTACAGAGGTTCTCGCGGGCAATGCGGATACGCTCTTAAGGGGTGCTATTTAGCTACTGCTTAAACTTAGGCATATGCTTTATTTAAGACTACTACTAAAGATCTGCTAGACTAAAGGTAAAGAACATGCCGGGGATCTGTAGAGCGTAGTAATAGGTCTTAAGATTCCTCTTTATTCTACTCTAGTAGGCCTTAGTGCTACGCAGACTAGCAGACGAGCGCATAATAGAGTTAAGGAGGGCCTTAGCTTAGGGGTTATTCGGTGCGTCGAATGTAGCGCGGATGTTATTAATTAAAAGGTCCTTATACTGCTCGTGCTGCTTTACGAAGAAGGTAGACTTTCCTCGAGTCTAGTTGCGCATTATAGTGTTAAAGACGACGTATCGAAAGCGCGGGTGCTATGCAAAGCGCATATCGTCGTATCTTATTAGGTAGCGGACGTATTGCTAGTAGGTAATAGTGCGCTTATAAGGCTAATTTAATTCGGCTTAGCTATTTAGAAACAGTAACGGAAACGCAAGTAACAGGATAGGCTAGTTGTCCTGCTACTTAGATAGTAGACGCTCTTCTACGTCTAGCTAAGTAAGCTGCGGGCGCTACTAAGGTTGCTAAGGGCGTTAGCGTTAGACTCGCTATGCGAGATTAGCTATATCTTGTTAGTTAGCCCTTATATTAGGGACGGCAGCACTGTCGAAACCTAGCTCGTTATTAGCTTCGGCTTCCGCCTTAGCCGAGTTAGCTCCTTAAGGATTAGTATAGGTGCGAGGGCGTTAATTACCGGTCGCATCTGCTGCTCTACTACCTTTAGTATAGTCGTAGGTCGTAGTAGGCATCTAGTCGATAATGTTCTAGTTAGCAGGAAGGTTAGCAATGCGATCCTTGTCGATAGCGATGTCCTTGTAGCTAGGGTAGTTAGCTTTAAGATGCCTTAACTAGCTTAATACAACGTCTCGGCGAACAGTAAACTCTTAGGAGAACTGTTACTAGCGAGAGGCTGCTTCTTCGTTACTAACGTCCTCGCCCTAAACCTCCTTAGGCTTAAGAACAATAACATTTAGACTGCCTAGCTCGTTTAGCAACTTGTTTGCGAGCTGCACTACGTCTCGAAGGAATGCAATAGTGTAGCTACGACTACTCTACTACTAACTACGAATTGTAAACACCTCTATCTGCATATGTATACGAGTAATAAGCATCTCCTCGACTATTATTAGCTCCTAGAGGCTATATGTAATGCTGCTAGGATCTATATTGTTTCTTGCGGACATAAGAGGTAGATTAAATAGCTTCTTCTTATTATTACCCTTACGAGCCGCACTACGGCAGTCCTTATAGACCTGTTTCTAGATCTAGAAGTCCTTTAAATCTTGTCCGAACTATTACTCTTTGCAAAGGTAGTAGTAGGTTATCTTATTAGCTTCTAGCTCTTTATAAAAGTCCTTAATTAGCTTCTAATTATAGTCTAAGACGGCGGGCTAATCGAGATTACTAAGTAATAGAAGAGGGTCCTTAGTTATTAGGCGACGTATATAGTCCTATTGCTCTCGGCTAGTAAGACTAAGCCGTAATGCTCTGCGACCTGCGTTACGATCTAGGTTGTAGTCTTCTTCCTTATCGTCTTCTTCTTACTAAGATTCTAGTAGTAGTAGAGGTCCGGAGAATTACTATAGGCGGAAGGAGGATTGCGATAGGCAAAAGAAGAATTGCGGTAGAGGTAGTGCGCTAGATTGCGGTAGAGGTAGTGCGCTAGATTATTATAGTCGTAAACCGCTAGAGCGGAAGTATCGCTTAGCCTACTCGCTATCCTGCAGTAGTATACTCCTGCATACGTTGCATTTAGTCGGATGCTCGTAAGGCGTACGTCGATCGAAGCTACTACGAGTAGAGTTATAATAGCCGACAATGCACTACTTTTACTCGGATTGCAGATCGATATCGAGACTGCCGTCGGCGCAGTAGCAACAGGTATTATCTTGCTAAGGACCTTAATAGCCCGGGTAGATGCGAGGGTACGTGCAGTTCGTGCAATAGAAGTAGTCGCGAGCGGGCGGTAGTAGTAGACTATATACTAGACCTTAAACGTCGTCTCTGCTAGTGCGTTTCTTATAGCGTTTAAGGCGGCCTTCTGCAGCTGTGTTTCTCCTCTAACGCAGGCTGTTCTGCGTTAAAGGGGTCCCGCATAGATAATACGCCGGAGGTAGTAGCTTTAGCGCTACCTATATAAGTAGTGCAAGTATGCGAGGTAGTAGAGCTAGGTTTGCGCTAAGATCGAACGGCGATAGGCCCTGTAGAAGGGTCGAAGTTGCAATAGTTAGAAGGAAACAACCGACGACTAGCGCTGCAGCAGGAGCTAGCTAGCGTTTTTAAATTTTTCTCGGTCTACCGAGCTAGCTTTAAGGGACGCTAGGCATTACACTACGATATATTGCGCATACCTTTACACGCTTCTTATAGCCCTTGCGACTATTAACGAAGTAATCCTTAGGGCACTACTCGCTATATCGATACTAAATTATGCCTAGATACTTAGAATCGCTATCGGAATCGAAATCGGCTTTAGAGTTAAAGGGAATATTAGGCGCATCTATTAGCGCCTTGCGCTTCTCTCTATCTAGTCTGTCTAGCGGGTTATTGCTACCGGAAGGCGCGATAGTAGCTATAACTGCGTTATTACTAGACTATAGCGTAGATAATAGTAGTTGTCGGTAGTAGTAAGGTCGGTGTTAGCAAAGTTATTAATAAATTAAGAGCAGGTCGACAAACAAGAGGAAGATTCTTTAAGCTAAGGAATATAAAGAAGGCTAAGCCTTCTTCGTAGGCGGACTGCATGTTGCGTAAATATTATACGTAAATATAAGACTATATATACAGCTTGCCGACTATTATGCTTGCTTATAGAATTATCTCGCGACCCTCCGGGGAGCCTCCGGCGGCTACTACGTAGAGCCTTTTTTCTTTACGCCTGCGGCGGGCCTTAATCTTTCGAATATATAATGTCGCTAGTATATATAATGTGCTGTTGTTTACGTAGAATGTAAGAGGTAAGGTAGTAAGAATTCAGTAGGCGTAGCAGCTAGCACGCTGCGCGTACAATTGCCCGTTAAGAATTCAGCCAATTAGACAATGCGCTTACTCGAATTTCACACCACCCCCACGGTTAAAGTTCGGCGGTAAATGGCTCTCGCTCAGGGGGGGGTCGTTCGGTCGCAAGCTCCCTCTCTTCCCCCCCCACCGCTCTGCGCCAATAAAAGCACACGCGTGCTTGATGAAAGATCCGCCATCGTCGCTGGAGAAGTTGTTATTCAAAGACACTAAGTTCAGACCCGGCCGTGAGTTTCGATCTAGGCGCCCATCTTGGCTGCTGGGATGAACATCAGATCATGCAAGGGGTAATAAGCTAGCCCAATGGCAAGGAAAATGTGGAGATGCGATGGGATGGGTACGATATCGACGTATCTGCTTTGCGCTGCGGATGACAGCAAGATTCTGAAAGGATTTCCACTGACCAGAGCGACAGAACGTGCAGACAGCGCAGGGAGGATGTTATAAGTTCTGTCTTATACTTCGTCCTGTGAGCTTCGGCTTGGATCGGCTGCTTCAGCGATGCATTTCGAACAACTTATTGCTGTGACCAGACTACCTCGGATCCGTGTGTGATTAATCAACACTGCGCGGTCAGTGGATGAGATGCTGGTTGCATTGCGAGCAAGTATGGGCTACCGAGTTGCCTCCAAGTGGCACAACGCCATGCCCGAGACGGTTGCCATGTTGACCTGCGTGGTCGTCACGATATAGATACGCAGCCGCCGAGTACCTCAACGTGTCCGTCGCTCTCCTCCTCACACAAACGTATCGGACAGGAGTTTTGCAGCGCTCACACTCTCGCACACATGCTTTCATGTATCTCTGGGCGGCGGTCAGATCGCCTACAGCGTTGGCATCGGAATAGCCACTCCGCCTGTTCGGAAAAGCAGAGGACAAATCTGGACGTCATATGATGTTGTCCATGCTCCCAGCTCTTTGCACTTCGGCTACTCTCGTCAAGGATGAAAGTTTCGGCAAAGATAGTGCCGGTAGAACTCCTCTTTGTCGAGCTGCTTGCCAGAAGTGTTCGATTGAGTGGAGTCGGCGATGGTTGTCGGAGTCTCCTACTATAATCCGGATTATGTACGTGCACGTCGAGCTGTTGACGTCGGCTTGCGAGTCGCCTTCGGAGCCTCGGGGCTTTTGGAGTTGTCTTCACCGCTTCTGCTTGAGTTGAGCCACGTCATTCGTTGGAAGGTACGCTGTCGCGCATCGTGGAGAGAGTTGCCAGCGAGTGCGGGTGACGGTACGTGGGTTCGACGGACGACAAGCCATCGTTTGATAATTTGATTTGCATGAGTAGTCGTCGGCCGGAGGTTGGGCCTGCGTAATTCCAGTAACCGGGGAGCTTGTGTTTTGTGTTTGACATGCTCGTCGAATGTAGAGCGGTCACGAAGCATCTTTGTTGGGTCGATCCAGCAGCTGGTCATCCTGGGCTCTTCAAGAAGGCGCGACGATCCAGCAAGACTGCTCCGCGGAGAGGCATGACATCGATGTTCACAAAGGTCGAGAACGATTATATCTTTGCCGCCCACGTTCTGCTCATACTTCAATCAGTCCGCGCAGCGCACCGGTGAATCAGTTATCAGTCATGATATGTGTACAACAAGCCTCTGCGGCGTTGAATGTGCGCCCACTGGCCGAGTTTTGCGTGCTCGCTGGGTCTGCTGCGGCGGGGCTTCATGGTGAATTTGTCCGGCATTTCCAAACGACCGATATCAAGCATCCAGCGCGCTTCTGACTCGTAGCCGGCACTTTTTAGGATCCGCGCGCTCGCAACAATGAAGCCGAAGCCATTCCATTTCGATAACATTTGCCGAAGAAAATCAGGCCATGGGTCGGCCGCATAGTGGCGCCGAAGCCACTCAAACGCAGGTAGTGCGCTGCTCTTCGAGGCCGATGGATGCTTCGAAATCAACATCGACTGATAATAGTCGGCTTGGACAGAACTCGGTTGCCAATGTGGAGTTCTGGCAATAAATTGATCATACAAAGGAGCGTCTGCGTGCGAATTTGCGCCCTTGTATTGTAACTGAGTCAAAATCCAGTAAGCAGTCGCTGTCTTACCGATAACAAGAGGGCCGTTGATATATGCTGCTCGATCCTCGATGTAGGGCGAAAGGGACCACACGTGTTCGAAAGAGCGTAGGGCTACATTGATGCCTCCTGTCCCGGCGGACCAGTACGTCTGCGACTCGACCAGGAAGCGGAGCAGCGCTCCACGCCAGGCATGTCGGTCGTATCGAGATTGCGATAGCAGAACCTTGGGAAGGCGAGAATTGCTCATGAGACTCCAGACTTGGCTGTCGTTTGCTTCGGCGACTAGAAGATGGACCAAAGCTCTCAAGAACGCCTGATTGGCGCTCATATCAGCGTGGTCGTAGTTTCGGAGTAGCCAGCCCAAGGCTATGCTGCCAGGACGACTCTTTGAGTACACCTCTCGTCGTTCATCCTGGGAAAGGCTGGCAGCAGTGTTTAAGATGTAGCTTTCCAGGTAAAGTGCCGCCATGTGCAAATCGTGCGAGTCTCCGGCAAAATACTCAAGCGGCCGATCCCGAAGATGAGCAGGCAAGGACTTCTGCACGGATTTCAGATCAACGGACAGTAGCTGAGACTCCGGATCACCATACTTCGAACGCTTCGGCTTGAAGTTGAAGTAGTACTGGTAGAATTCCTCCTGCTCAGCCGGATTAAGTGGTTTGAGGGGACCTTTGCGATGTCGAGACGGCGCTGGACCAGCCGAGATTGGAGATTTGGTTGCATGCGGAGGCCTATCGGTGTTCGTTCTCGTTGGATTGGAAGTCGCATCGGAAGCAGTAGCGGCATCTGGGGCCTTTGACTTTTCTTCACCGCTCTCACCGGAGCGCCATCGACGGTGCGATGTCTGGCGTCCGGGCATCGACGTCCAGGCCGGAATAGTGCGGCATCGTGGGAACGCCACGAAACGAATGGAAGTGGCAAAGCGTGCCGTTCGAATAGACATTGTTGCGCTGAAAGACGGCGCGACGGTTGTTGTTTCGCCAGGCGCTTAGCTTTTGTGGTCGCCGGGCTGCAGGGATGTAGAATGTATACCACGCGTGGACACGGGTGTGTTGCCAACTTCTGCGAGCAGCTCAAGACATCGTTTCTTCTCGTATGGATCCTCCGACCAGACATCCTACATCGCACTACCACGCAGTGGCTCGGATCATACATTTGCTGCCTACAGACGTCTCTACGCATGTAACGAGGATCGCTTGCCGGTCAGTCTCGCCATCTGCTTGGCATTGATCGCAAGCTGCAAGGTCAAGTGGTCGAATCTGGAGCGTTGCTTTGAAGTCGCCTTGGTGAGAGCCGGCGGTCAACGATACGACGGTCCTTTGTCTTGACTCGGCCTGCGCAGTCTCAGGTATCGCAGGCTCGGCAGCAGTCTAGGCACGGTTGCTGGGAGCTTCCTACTCCGGCTCGGGCGCTTTATGTCTCTCCATTCCCGTCATGTTCGTTTCTGGGAACCCTCATATCAAAATATGAGTTGCGTGACTCCCAACGACGGTCATTGGTGGGCTTTCGACGTTTTACTCGTCGAGCTTCAGCACCGAGGCCGCGACCTCCGCTTGTGAAACCTGCGTTCTTTCGCGGCCCACTGAAGTAGTCCGGCATTTCTTTGCGGCCGACGTCCAACATCCACCGTGCTTTCCTCCCGTGCCCTTCCCGATCGAGCATCCTGGCAACATTGGTAATGAACCCGTAACCAGGCCAGTCTTGGAGAAGTTCCTGCCAAAAAGAGGTCGGGGCGTCGCGGTAAGGTTGCGCTGGAAACAGTCAAAGGCCGGAATGCTGCTAGGTTTCATGGGGTGCTTGCAGCGCAGTCTTGTTTCCATGTATTCGCGTTCCATCTCGTTTTCTTTCCAGGACGAGGTCATCTCGGTGAACCGGTCGTACAACTGAGGATCTGCTGATTCATTCGCGCCCATGTATAGTAGCTGACGCTCAATCCATATCCCAGCCGCCGTTTTGGGGATAAACAGGGGGTTGTAACCACTGCCTGGAGGCATCGCGAACTCGTCCGCGTTTGCGATCTCAAAAGACCGTATAGCGGGGTTGATACCATCGGTCTCCGCAGCCCAGAATGACTGTGCCTCGACCAAGAATCGCAGCACAGCTCCGCGCCACGCCGAACGTTCTCCGTATCGCAGTGACGACATCACCCGAGGAATGCGAGGCAGCCTTAGCCATTGCCAGATGAGGCGTTCAGCCCCGTCGGCGACTAGGCAATGGATCAGAGGCTTCAAGAAGCCAATATTTGCACTGAGATCAGCGGTGTTGTAATCCCGACGGAGCCATGTGAATGCTGTGATTCCAGGGCGATGGCCAGGACTCGAAAGATCCATTCGCTGTTGTCTTGTAGAACGACCGCCAGACACCATGCTCTGAGCGATCTTCAACTCCAAACATCTTTGCGCAGTGAGCAAGTCTCGTTCCTGGCCGGAGAAGTAGCTGAGAGTATTTTCTTGAAGGGCAGTCGGCAGCAGGCTCCTGGCAGCGTCGACGTCGGTTGGAAGCCAAAACCCAGGCCTCGTGGTGTTGTACGGTCGTCCTGTCATTCGCAGAAACTTCTGGTAAAATGCTTCTCCATTGGAGACTTCGGACTCATTTTGCAAGTCTAGATCCTGACGCCGAGCTGGTGCTATTGACACAGTGTTTGATGTTCGGTCCCCGGATCCTCCAGAAGATTTGTCGCCGTTGCCCTTATTGGAGCTCCATCTTTGACCCCCATTGTAGCATATCAAGCCCGAAGACCAGATGCTTGGACTTCCACATCGCAAAGGAGAGAAGCGGATTCGAGCGATGATGTGTTTGACAGGAAGAGAAGCCATTTTACCACGGGAGGCGGTTGTTGGTTCCGGTGGATTGAGTTTCGCGCCAGGCGCTTAGCTTTGCAAGCTTTGATGTTCTAGCCGCCATCGACAGGGATGTACAATGCATACTCGTGTGTGCGTGGTATGTGGTCCTGGTAGCAGTGCTCAAATAGCGAAGAAAGGGCACTGTGGGTGTGGGTAAAAGAATGGATTAGAATTATATACATGGTCTGCTCTCCAGTCCTAATAAACCTAGCAGCCAGCTCTCGTGTTCGTCTTCCATCGTAACATTCATAAGTGAGCGTAATCGACCTTCTGCGGCCGTAATGATCGTAACATCCTCCTTTCAAATCCATCTAGTTGACCTCAATAAGACCAGGACCCCAAACAGCCGCAGCAGCAACCTCAGAGATATTAGCAAACGAAGTCGGACCGTTAGTAACAGTCGCAATCGTCAATCCATTAAGAAGGTTCTCCGTATACGGGAACGGCGAGGTGAAAGTGACAGTGTCGCCCTCCAGCTTGAGGTTCTGCAACTCCTGCACAATCGGCTTGTTCTGCTGGTTGATGTAGACCAAGCGGAGGTTGGCCGGAGAAGTGATGGACTTGTCGACTGGGTAGGAGAAGGTGATGTCCGAGTCGGCGGCAGTGGGCGGAGTGACGACGGTCAATGGCTCGAGAATGGGGACCTTGATGGCGTCGAGGTTGCCGCATGAGCCGGGCACGACGAAGAGCTGGTTTAGAGCGGAGAAGGCGAAGACGCCGGAGCTGGCGCTGAGGAATGGGAGGGCGGAGGGGATTTTCTTGCCGACGGAGCGGTACCATCCGTCTTGCTCGCCCTCCTGGGCGACGATGGAGGCGACGAGGCCGAGCACTTCATCGTCACCGGTGGTGCCGAATGTGGTGGAAGCTTCTTGGAGAGTACCGAGCACGACGTCGGTGAAGAGAGATGCAGTGGCGATGGCGGACTCGTAGTCAGAGGTAGGGAACTTGTACTCGCAAGGCTGGATTGGAGTGCGACCGGCGCTGGCAAGGATGGCGTTGGCGCCCAGAGCGTGGAGCTCCTCCTGCGCCTGGACGGCGGTGATGGCCTCGATAACGTAGTCCTTGTCAGCGGGGTTGTAGACTCCGGTTGTGACGTTCTGGAGGAGAGAGGTGAAGAATGCCGTCTCGAAGATCTCGTTGAATGCAATCACTTGGAAGGTGGTGGCCGAGGCGTCCGACAGCTTCTTGGGAAGGGCGCCGTTGGGAAGGGTCCCGTGGGCCTGCTTCTGGATGGCGGTGAGCTCAGCAGATGGGACCTTGATGTTTGGGAAGCCGTTGGCCAGAGGGAACTTGAAAGCGCCGCTGGCAGTCTTGCTGCCGTATCCGGATGGAGGAGTGTATGCTGAGCCGGAGGATTGGGCAGAAGCACCTGCTCCGGCCGGGTTTTGCAGCTGGCCGTCACTGTGCCGTATTAGTTGTCGATCGTGTGCGAAGTGCAGAACAGCGTACTTGATCTGTTGGATGGGTTTCGCCGGGTTTTGAACCTGGCCGTCGCTGTAAAGCTGTTAAAATATGGTTCATAAGAGGAAGGGACAATGCTGCTGACTTTATTTGCTGTACGGGCTGGGCTGGAGCTGGAGCCGGAGCTGGAGCCGCTGGGTTTTGAAGCTGGCCATCGCTGTGACATGTCAACAACTGTTACATTGGGAAAGCTTAGAAGTTGTACTGACCCTATCTGTTGCACGGGCTGAGCCGGGTTCTGGACCTGGCCGTCGCTGCGAAGTGTTAGCAGATGACCATGAACGCAACGGCAATTAGTCGGAAATGACAGTAGTCAAACTCACCCTATCTGTTGCACTGGCATGGCAGTGGCTTTCGGTGCTTGGAGTTCTACTCGAGATTAGTGCTACTCAGGACCATAGACGCTCAATGCGAAGACTCACGACCGTCGCTGCGACAACGTTAGCAGATGAACATCAGAGGAGAGGGTCACACCAGCGGCCAAACACACCTAATTTGCTGCACCGGCTTGCCCGTGGCGACTTGTAGTTGCCCGTCCGATATTTGTTGCACAGCCGTGGGCGCTTGGAGCTCTGTCATTTGCATCAGTACCCATCGAGGTTGACATTCAGTCAGCAAACGTACGGCCATCTTCGCCATTGTCAGCATTGATATCAAAAGGCAGGAGATGAAGGTATTCTCTTACCGGCTATTTGACTGACTGCCGGAATGGCAATCGCTGTAGCTGCGGCCACGATGGCCGAGAGGCAGAGTGAGTATCTCATGTTGGAATTGTGTCAGTGTTGGAATTGCAAAAGCGTAAATGCGAGACAGGTCTGCTCGAGGAATGAGGTGGCCGAGGAAAGAGAAGCGAGGGCAGGTACGTACGCAGCAGGTCCTCAGATTAAGTACTCTACCTCCAAATGATACAATCGCTCTCGGATGATGCGTGCCGTAGCGATGATGAGCAGCCAGCGGAGCAAGGCTCTAGCGATCACAAAATGTTACCTGATCTGGACGCTGGACGCAGGTTGGACTCGCTCGGGAGAAGCTCCAGACCATCGCTCATGCATCTCGTAAGGTTGTCGAGAGATGGACCTCTCTCCGCATGTCGTCAATCCAATAAGGTTGGCGCAGGTGAGGCGTTCTTAAGAGAGAACAAGCCTCTGAACGGTTAGTAGGGCTCGGTAAGGTTTGGGGTCATTGATGATCCGATGATGTCGGTCTCCGCTGCGGAGGTTGATGCCGATGCAATTTGTCTTGGTGCTCGACATAGTTCTTCTGTTATTGCTGGGATATTCTTCTGCTGTGCAACTCTTTGAATGGAATGTTTGCCACAGGCATTCAGTTCACGGATCAGTGAATGTTCGCCACTATGACTGTCCTCAACTTTCGATGAAGCGCGAGTGACGTTGACGATCTGCGGCTCAAATCCTCCGGCGGACCCAAACCGGAAGAGGATTTCCAATAATCCTACGGACACGCATGCCTCCGTCTGACAAATGGAGAGGAAATCGACCGAGCGGGTGCTCGCGGTCCCGAGCCACGCACAGGTAAAGCGGACGAAGAGACGAATGAGAACGTGACGCCGTTTCTTCCAATGCTGCCTTGCATCTACACATGGCAGTGCGGGGTGCATGTATCGCTGTACACCTCCGAAGGCACCGTGGAAGACGTGGAGTTGAACTCTCCGGAGCGGAAGAGTTGTCAATCGGAGGAAGATTGCTGCCACGACTTCTCGAGTGCATCGCTGCATTGTTGCGTGCGAGGCTAAGGTATAATCGCGAGCACGTGGGTGGTATGGTGCAATGACGTCCCGCTCGCTTCGAGGCCGTGAGAACATCATCGTGCAAGTCCATGCAGCGATGTCGGTTGACGTGCCGGCGAAGACTGATCTCTTGATAGTTCTCACCGGCGCCTGCTCAGATCGAGCATTTTCTGTGATGTAGACGGGGCGTAAGCAATTGATCGGTTATCGCGAGATTCGGAGTTCTTGAAGCAACAACACGACAAGTCGTAACAAGAAATCTTGCTGGGTGCGGCCATGGCATTGGTCAATTTGCACATTTTTCTCGTGGCGGACGGCTGTTGTGTTGGTATCATCAAGTCGGAATATGTTGTCCTGCTCTGGTGAGGCGATGTCGTTGTCTTGAAAATAGCTCGCACCTCACCTTCATGTCAATGCCAAGCATACAGCGGTCAAGCTCGGCATCGACATCACTCTCTCCGCTTACACTTCTACACTACCACTCTTATCGAGTATACACGCATGGACTCCTCAGGAGTCCAAGCATTCTTTTCGCATGGCGTACCAGCCTGTCGCGACTCTCAACGATAAACCCGAGTCCCGCATCCCGTCGTCACAGTCGTCCACATCCGCTCGCTTCACACCGGACTTCGACTCTGACGATGAAGAGGACGGCCGCGGGTCGAGTGACCTCGAAGATGAGGAGGGATATGAGTTGAAAGAGATAAGACATGGTCAGCAAGGGGAGGAGGAGCATGCTCTCGGTGGGGCTGAGGAGGAGGACGACGATGAGGACAACGACGACGGCGCGGACGGCGCGGACGTACCGCTCGCTGGGCAGAGAAGAAGACGGAGGACGGAGAGCGTACAGTCGTTCGAGCTGTATACGCCAGATGAGGAGAAGCGAGTGCGACGGAAGCTGGACATCAGGCTGGTACTTTTCGTCGCGATGCTATATATGGTCTCCTTCCTGGACCGTACCAATATCGGTATGTAGCAGTACAGCCTATATATCCAAGCTCGTCTCCAATACCAGCGTATAACCGCTGACCACCGTATCCCTCCAAAGGTAACGCCAACGTCGCCGGCCTCTCCACCTCCCTCCACCTCTCCACCTCTCAATTCGAATGGCTCCTCCGAGCCTTCTACGTCTCCTACGTTCTCTTCGAATGGATGACCATCTGCTACACCCTCTTCCCACCACACATCTACATCGCCAGCTGCGTCTTCTTCTGGGGTGTGCTCGCCTGTCTTCAATCCTTCGCCACCAATTTCGCCTTCCTCCTCGTCCTCCGGGTGCTCCTGGGGATTGCAGAAGCCGCCTTCGTAGGCATGCCAATCTACCTCAGCTTCTTCTTCCGCCGGGACGAACTGGCTCTTCGAACAGGAATTTTCATAGCCGCCGCTCCACTAGCGTCCAGCTTCTCCGGATTCCTCGCCTACGCTATCATGCGCTTCGGCGACATCCTCCCCATCTCCAACTGGCGCGTCCTCTTCTTCCTCGAAGGCGCACCCGCACTCCTCGTCGCCATAGTAGCATGGTACTGGCTCCCCGACCGTCCCTCCTCCGCCCGCTGGCTCACCTCTCGCGAACGCAAAGTCGCCACCCTCCGCATGCGAAGCGAAACCACCTCCTCCAAATCCACGAAAACCAACACTCACTCGATCCAATGGTCCACCCTCCTCTCCCCCCTCTCCTACCTCCCCGCATTGATGTTCTTCGCCTGCAACGTCGCCTTCAGCAGCATGCCCGTCTTCATGCCCCTCATCCTCACAGACATGGGTTTTCCACCCCTCACTTCGCAGGCCCTCTCCGCCCCACCCTACCTCTTCGCCTTCCTCGCCATTCTCCTCACGGCCTACCTCTCCGACCGACATCACACACGCACCATCCCCATGGTCTTCCACGCCCTACTCGCCATGTCCGGCTACACTCTCCTCGCCCTCGCTCGCGCCCTGCACCTCGGAGTGTGGACCCGCTACGCCTGTGTATTCCCCATCTGCGCGGGTTTCTTCAGTTGTGTGACGGTGGTGATAACCTGGACGGTCAACAACCAGCGCACAGCCGCGGAGAAGGGGACGGGAGTGGGGATTTTGCAGTTTGTGGGCCAGTTGGGCCCGTTTGTTGGCACGGGGCTGTATCCGAAAGAGGATGGACCGTATTTCGAACGGGGAATGGTGGTTTGTGCGGTATGTATGCTCTGCGTGGCGGGGTTGGCGGGTGGTTATTGCTGGATGCTAAAGAAAGAAAACCGCCGACGTCAAGCGAATAGCAGGCAAGACGGTTTCATGTACATAACATAACCACACATCCAACTCCCCCCAAAATCCCTTTCATCATCATCACACGTCACTCCCTCGCCAGCGCCTCCAAATCAACCTCCTCCCTCCTCCTCCTCACCCACATCCTCGCCTTCGGATTCACATAACAATTCGGCCCATACGTAATCCAATCCGCGTCCTCCTTCCTCTCCACCATAACATCATACTTCAACAATACATGCACCATCGCAACTTTAACCTCATTCGCCGCGAAAAACCTCCCGGGACAAGCATTCTTGCCATGCGCGAATCCCGTGTGTTCGACAGAAGTACTCACCAAGTGACCCTTATGTTCCCACTTCGGATCGCTTTGCCGGAGACGGAGATATCTGTATCCGTCGAACGTCTCTGGGGAAGTGTAGATGTCTGGGTTGAAGAGGTTGTAGGAGTGGATTCCGAGGTTGGTACCGCGGGGGATGTGGATTCCCCCGGAGAGGGTGGTGTCGCGGGTGGCGTAGCGGTGGAGGGAGGTGACGTTGATGGGTTTAAGGCGTTGAGTTTCTTTGAGGAAGGAGTCGAGGAGGTGGAGGGAAGTGAGAGCGGTTTTCTGCCAGCCGTGGGTGCTGAGGACGTTGATGGCTTCTTCGCGGAGCGGGGCGACCATTTCGGGGTGCGCGCAGAGGTTGAGGATGGCTTGGGCGAGGAGGTCGGTGGTCGTGTGGATGGAGGCAACTTGCAGCGAGACTTGGACGTCCGTCTGGTTGTATTCCCTGCCGTGGGCAGCGTTGCGGAACCATTCGATTGCGTCGTCGGGGAGGTTGGGAGGGCGGGATTCGATTTCCGCGGCTTTGAGTTCGGCTTCGCGGGAGTCGAGGACGGGGGCGAGGATGTTGGCGCAGGTGGTGTAGTCGCGGCGGACTTTGCGGCAGAGGGGGAGGTATTGGACGAATAAGGGACGGATGGGAGCGGGGATGTAGCGGCAGATGGCGATGGCGGTGAAGGTGTCGACGGTGTAAGTTTTTGCGACGCGGATCCATTCTTTGTTGTGGACGAAGTCGGGGCCGAGGAAGATGAGGGAGGAAAGGCGGGCGACGAAGTCTAAGACGTCTTCTTTCGCTTCGACGGAGTGCCTGGGTCAGGCGGAGGGGAACGAGTCAGCTAACAGAGAGTCCGGACTAGACGCGATGCAGAGGTCTAGGGCGCAAGACGTGGAAACTCACCACTCTGTACTCTCGCCCCAGGAAGAGAGCAGGCAAGCGTCCATTTCCAGAGACAGCGGCTTGGTGAATTTTGCTATCGCGGAAGTCATCAGTCCAAGCCATATCACACTACCGAACGCAACCCACAACGAAACATACCCAAATTCCGCGTCAGTCCCTTGATGACCGCCTCATAAAACATATGATCCGGCTGCGGTCCAAACGTACGAAAAGTCTTGTATCCTTTCAGGTTGAGATTTCGGATCGCATATTCCGGGAAACTGAGAGATTCTTGCTCGTTGATGGCGTCGATGTATTCCGGCGAGAAAATGAGAATTGTGCCATTGTCGGTGGTGAGGTTGAAGGGGCCGGAGAACTGGTGTTGAGGGTCGGGGGGTTAGTGGTCGCTGTGAGCGAGGGTGCTGGGTTCAAGGCGGCTCACCTTGCGAGCACCTTCTTTCAGCAAATGTTGGCAATTCTTGAGGTATGCTTTCTTGGCCGGGAAGGATGTCCAGTTTTTCTTTGGATCGTTGATCGTGGGGAACTTGGAGACGGGTTCGAGCCATGAGGAGAGGATCCACCAGCCCACAGCTACGATGGCGAGAGTAGCAGGCCATGGTATGGTACGCTCTGAGCCGACGATAGTGTTGACGGCACCCCGAAGCAGCTCGATGGTCGTCATGGTATCTCTTGACCTGAATGCGTAGGACGCAATGTAGTTGAAAGGAAGAAGAAAGACGTGAGGTCTGTAAGTCGTGACTTCCATAGGTTATCCTTACCTTACTGCCGCTGACCCCCGCTCGTACAGATACGAGGTACGAGGACTTTGCTGTCGTTTCACCTCTCGGCCTCGGAGCTGTACGAAGCACTCCGCTCCGCTGCTAAGCCATCTCTGCTTCAATCCCGCTGAGATCAACGGATCATCCAGACTCCGAACTCGATGCGCTTGGACTCGATGCCTTTCGCTCGTTCATTAGTTCGTCGAAGAAGGCAGAGAAGATGCCGGAGAAGGAAGTAGGCGGGGGAGAATGAAACATGGGGTACCCCTGGAAACGCGAGCTGGGGTCGCGCCGTGCCGCATGACTCGGCTGTCCGAGAACCCGCCTTCCGGCTTGCTGTATCGTATATACGGACGTCGACCCTCAAAGAGAGGGAGTGAAAGGACCGCAAGGCCAACACTCTGACCGGCGACAAATCGCAGCATCATCCTGCGCCGCTGTTCTGGACTTTCGCAACTTCAACGCAAAACCATTCAATTCCGCACGTATGACGTCCAGACATCGAATGCAGATCGAACCAAAGTCGACTTTGCGTCGTCTTCGGTCCATGTCCCTCCGTCGGGGACTCTCTCCTCAGCAAGACGGGTTCCCTCTCCCCTGGCACGCGCAGTCCGCGGTCCCGTCATTGAACGGCACGCAGAGTGCGTTCGGTTTGATGCGAAAATTTTTCTGGCAAACATTTGGTCAGACCGATCCAAGAGGGAATGACCAGGATGATTGAACATACCTCTGTGCAGATGTAAAATGAGTCGTACGGGCGTCCAGGGATCCTGTCTGATCTGTCGGAGAAGCAGCACCCATGGACGCCTTCTGCGCGAGGACACTCCGTGAAGCCATTTTGATTGAGATCTTCTCGTTCTTGGTCGAAAGGGGCTTGGGTCAAGATGCAGCGCTAAAGCAAATACGGTCAGTTGCTAGCAAAGCGAGTACAGCTGGGCGATGGTCTTGCGTAGACGCCGAGTTTGCTGGCCCGCGGTTCGAGGGCGGCAGCTTCGTCCTGCGGTTCGACGACTGCAAGTTTGCCAAGATTTCCGGCATAAGTGACTTCGATCAACAGAGCGAGGACTGGAGCGAAACGCATGTTGAAGGTGGAAGAGATTGCAACAAGTGGATCTCGCAACGACTGAAGGTTGCAACGAGTGGATGTCGTACCGAGCAGAGAGTGCTTGACGCAGAAAGTGTTTGAAGCGGAGCGTTCTTTGAGATGGAGTGGAGCCTTGAAAGAGGAATAGCAGAGAGAGTCTGACCGAGGGGAGGAAGGGATTATACCAATCCAATCCGGAACACCGCTCTGTCCACCGCCCACGGTCATCCCAGTGATGGATCGGGCTCAGGCCCTGGGCACAGGTACGCCGATAATGTCCAACGCCCGATAAAGGAAACAAATCCATTGATGATCGCATGATGTGATCGCAAGGAGGTGCTCCAAACCAAAACAACCCCCAGGCTATGGTCCAGACTTCCCGAGATGCAGCTCAGCAGCTGCCTGATACCGGGTCGGTAGCAGTTCAAGCTTCATCGCATGATGCTTGTCTTTTCCTGTTGCAGCTACAAACTCTGGACCGGAAGCAAGAAGTGCTGCCCGTCCTCCGAGAAGACGACACCGACTCCCACAGGCCAATGCAGATTCAATCTTCGATCCTTGCCCGGAGAGGATGTCCATTGAGTTGTCGGCGTGAGCACTACTTCCAGCATGCAGTCCATACAGGCCTGTGACAACACATTGAGCCTCCCTGTCGTCGGCAGCTCCGGTGATGATCAGCGTTTGTGGTGCAGCGATCGAGTGAGTTTGCTTCTAGCAGTTGCCAGTATCGTATGTAGAGTTCTTTAATTCGTTACCGTTAGCTGGCATACTCGACCAATGCCAGTCGGTAAGGGATTATGCCGCGCCTCGCGTAACAGGGTTGACGTTGTGTTCGCAGGCGTCGGAGAGAAGCGGAGGTGATGAACGGGGAAGACCCCTCGAGCTTGCCCCTGACGGGTGAGGTGCGTTTAAAGCGCGCTAGGGCCGTGCCGTGCCTTGACGCTAGTCTCGGCTGCTGTGGAAATCGTGTTCCGCCTGCTTTTCAAGGGCTCCTTCCTTCGAATATACCTGACAATCAACGAGATCCTCATGGCCTTGACACATTTCGTCGAGTCGCTATCGCAGTAACTGTCCATCATTCACGGCAGCATCATCGAAGCCTCCCGACTGATGAAGACATGATCTTCGACGCAGCTCCCACACGCCCTTCATGGCATTGACGAATTTGCGACCACCCACTGAAGAGCTCTTCTCATGACTTTAACCGTTCTGCCAGCTCCGCGATTCTATGCGATCTCGGTCTCTATTTTCCAAGTCTCGAGAAGCGGCCTCGACCACTGCCAAACACCAACTATCCGTCAGGAGATGGCCTTCTGAGCAGCAAAGGCCTTTCCCGGCCTCGAGCAATTTTGGCAACTATTCTTCATCACACAAGACCAGTCTCAGGAATCACGGAACATGCGATGCGAGTCCGTTGAGCTACCCACGCAGAGAAAGGCGCACGCGAAGCGTAAATGTTGGCTTCGTCGGTCCGGCTTTGCGATTCCGGCGAAGCCAGCGAATCCACTACTTCATCTACGCATCACAATTGCCCGAAATGGCAAGTCGAGCTTGTACGCCCCACAGCACTAGCAGGCATCCGTGTGCTGCTGTGTGGAGTATGCTGGATCTACGCGCGATGTTCTCCGCCCAGGAATCGTGTTCCTGAACACCCGGCATGGCTCATGAAAACGGCTCACCAAGGGGAATATGCCCCCTTTATATACACGTTCGGACCTTCAACGGCGAGGTCTTTCCAGCTCATTTCTCACACCCACATTCTTTTGTTTGTTTTCTTCAATTGTTGCAACGGTCCCTCGGGAGAGTTCAGAAAGACGTCAGCCTCGTGCTTTGTCTCGGATTTTCGATCATCAAGACGTTGCATAGTCCATTCGTTTACGGCATTGAGTTCATCGAGCGCGTTGGCCACATGGCATCACAGGTCACAAGTTTGGTATGTTCAGACGTTGAGACCTCAATACTTAAAGCCGACGTCAGTCACAAGAGAGTTGACAACCGCGAAAGCTCTCATCACGAAGCACAACAGGACCGTCACAACGCCAATCTCTGGGAGAGATCCCTTCACTCCTCCCCGATGTTCCGATCAGCTCCGCTTTCCTTTCGCTCTTTATTCTCGGCGCGATTGCGCATTACGCTCTTTTCCATTACAACATGAGAAGATCACGGAAATTCCTCTTCAGCGCCGCGACATCCGCCTTTTGCATAACCCGGATTATCGCAACGATTCTACGCATGGCGTGGGCAGGCTCTCCAGGCCACCTCAACCTCGCCATCGCTACCGAGATCTTCATCTACGCCGGCAGTGCCATCCTCATCATCACCAACCTCTTCTGGACCGTTCGCTTCGTTCGTGCACAACATCCACACTTTGGCTGGTCGAAGTCATTCTCTTTCTGGCTCCCACTCTGGCTCGTCATTTGCAGCATCGCCCTCCTCTGCATAATGGTCAGCATTCCCGCGGAGGCCTACCTTTTGGACACACACGCTCAAAAAGCCGCCCGACAGCTGCAACTCTTCGGCGCCGCTCTATTCGCCGTCTCAGCCCTCCTCCCAATCCCAATCCTAACCATCTCCGCCGTCGCAAAAACGCACCCGAGCCTCAAAGACCAACCATCCGACCACTTCGGTCAAAGCACCCTAACCCACAAACTGCCAATCATCCTCACAACCTCCATCCTCCTCTCCATCGGCGCCGTCTTCCGCGCCGCCACAATCCCCATCAACCCACCCTCTCCCTCCACCCCAACACCCTGGCACCTCACCCGCACCCCCTTCTACATCTTCACCTTCACCCTCGACTTCCTCCTCATCACCCTCTTCCTCCTCCTCCGCGTCGACAAACACCTCCTCATCCCCAACGCCGCCCACGGCCCCATGTCCTACGGCGTAGCCTTCCTCTTCCCTCCTCGCTCCTCCCACGAAAGTCACTACGCAACCTCCACCCTCCCACCTCCCAGTCCCGCCAGCACATGGCGCGGTTCTCTCCGAAATTACATGACCGACAGCGACACCTCCCTCCCTGCACACCTCAAAGCTCCCATTTCCCGACTTCAAACTCCCGACTCCGACGGTCCGCGGCTTCCAGAAATGACTTTCCAGAAATCCAAGTCGAACTTCATACCCCGCCGTTTGAGCCGCGGGACAGCCTCATTCTGGAACTCCTCGATAACAGACACTGCTCCACCCAGTCGTCGGGCGGACTCAGCGTACGATGCGGGTGGAGGTGGGAGTAGGGGTATCACACCTGATGTGGAGGATATGCGCAACTTCCCGCTGGCGATAAATAGCATGGATCTGAGGAGGGCGGCGGCGGCGGCGGTGAGGCAGGCCGCGGGTCGTGGTGGTAAAGGGGCGGCGGGACTACAAGCGCCGGTGAGGTGGCAGCAACGGTTTGCAGGTCAGAGGAGGCCGAGTTCGGAGTATTCGTGTCGGACGAATTTGCAGGCTTATACGCCGAGGGTTTGAAGGGGAGAATGTCAGGAAGGATGGGTACTGAAAGTTGGTGAGTGTTATATTTTGAGCGATGGTTTAGCGATTTTGAAGCGCGCCTGGTTTTGCTTGTGAACATCCACGATCTTTCCGTCATCTTCCCGGCGCTTCGATTGTCTCCGGTGATACGTCCTCGAACTCAGACATATCCAAAAATCTCCGATAGGACTCCCGCAGCAGCTGACGC
Source organism: Zymoseptoria pseudotritici STIR04_4.3.1 (assembly GCA_000223685.2). Lineage (NCBI taxonomy): Eukaryota > Fungi > Ascomycota > Dothideomycetes > Mycosphaerellales > Mycosphaerellaceae > Zymoseptoria > Zymoseptoria pseudotritici. The sequence goes on from AFIR01000617.1 coordinate 21,159, forward strand.
ACCAGATAGGAACACTCAACGCCCACACAAGCAAACCATAAAGATATCCAAGTTCATCAGCGCCCATCGTGACGTTTCTCATGACTTTCGTGTGAACATACTGTAGTGGAAGAAAAGGAAAAAACAGGTGGAATGCAAACAGTGGAATAACATATGCCATGCAGGGCTTGGCATGTCTTCAAAAATATGGCGAGCTGGTATTTTTCTGACTGGATGGCGGTTCCGATGACGGGTGCTAAGGTAGCTTCGACGGCGACACAGGGCGTTTGGCACAATGCCGTGCTCTTCCGTCGTTTGGCGTTTTGCATGGACAAACCTACAGTGAGTGTGGAAATGATCGAATGAGAGCAGACTCCTGCATCCATCAGCTGACATATCTGGTGGTCTGTGGAAGATGGCTCGGAAAAACCTGGAGTATGATCATGGTCGTAGTTACGAAGATGGCTTCGCTCCATGAAACAACGTTCTGACTTTTTCAGTCGTGAGGGCGTCTAATCATATCACCACGCTCAGCCACAGCGGAAGGTTCTCCGCGCCGAGCACAATGTCGACTCTGATGTTGACTTCCACCTACGCATTAGCACAGTCAGCTATCCGCAGTCGAGCGTATCTCCGGTCCAGGAGGAAAGCAGAGTGAGAAAGGCCCGTGACTGCGGAATGAGACCATGCGGGCCTTGCCGGCAAAAGAAGCACTCTTCGACAAAAGCTGTCCTGCGCGGATGACGTATCAAAATGCGGCAAAGTTTTCGCGAGAGACGCCAACTGTGTTTGTCTGCTTGGAAAATTATTTTCGTCGTCGCGCCCTGACATCAAACGCTGCACTCGTTCAACGACAAGCTCATCCAGCACCCACACACTCGCCGACAGTCCTCTCCTTCGAAACTCGGGGCAGCACTCCAATCGAACGGACCAGGAATCCTATAATCGATCCAAACCAGCAAAAAGTGGTGATGTTGGAAGCGAAGGCGATCTTCCCAGCGCTCCGCGAGGATTGTAGAGGTCTTCGGCGGCACGCGGAGCCATTCTCTCGTGTCTTTCGCAAGGACAACTGCCACAGCATCAGCCGGTCGGGGCGACTCTCCACATCGAAGGACGGGAGCGGCGCACAGAAGAAAAAGCAAGAGCTGGTAAAGAGAATATATATCCTGCGGCTCGAAATGAGCTCAGACATGGACGTTTTTTCCAGGCGTTAACTCCCGCAGCAGCTGACGTACCGCCAGTATCGTCCGCGCCACACAAGCAAGCCATCGTGGATCCAAGTCATCAGCGCTCTTTGAATGACCCCGGTATCATAACCCCTGTTGTAAATTCCTGTGGAAGGGAAGAGAGAAGAGCGCGAAAGGCTGGAAGGCAAAGATTTCAAGGTTGTTGGAGGTGTCTTTTGGCTTGGCACGGCTTTCTCTCGGCCCGAAAGCCGAGCTTGGGCCCGACGCCTGGCTGGCCCTAGTTCTACCACAGCTGCTCCTGTTCCTGCTCCCGCTCCCTCAATAGCCAGGGCACCTCTGGCTTCACACCAAGGGAAGGACCTGCCTCTGACCCGTATCTTCCAGCAGAAAGTGACCGCTTCCATGCCGTGGGCACTCGGTCAGGAATAACCGAAGGCTCGCATCGGCTGACCAGCAGTATTGCGCATCAAGAGATCAGGACACTGTTGATAGCCCCCGGAAACCAGCGGAAAAGAATTCAGCGTCGCACCGTGAGCTCAGACATGGAATCTCTCCGAAGCAGCTTCCCGCAGCAGCCGACGCACGCACGGTACGTCCAACGCCGCACAAAGCTGATCGATATCTCCAGGTCATCAGCGCTCATCCATGATACACCAACAACCACGCACGCAAGGCGTACAAATCTTTGAACAGCAGGAATGTCGAAAGGCGAGATTTTCGAAAATGGTCTGATGGAAAGTTCGGGCTTGGCAAAAGTTTCGGCCCGATCGACGCCGAACTTGCTCGCCGTGCTTGCCCCTTTCACGACGCACTGGGCGAGCTACCACACTGCAAGATCACCCGCACCGAACCGTGGCCAACTTCGGCGTCCTTTGCAAATCGGCGCAGCACTCCATCTGAGTGGACTAGGCTTTAGGACTAAATTGAAAGAGCTTAGAGCATTAACTATCGGCTGTAATCCTCGCCGTTAGCTTAGATTCTAGAAGTTATTAGCAGCATCTAGCACTCTCCGAACGCATCTTGCGCAAAGTCCGATAGAGTTAACTAGCAGGCGGCTCTCTAAGTCGAAAGACTAGGGCAGTATATATAACTGCGTAGTCCGCACCGAAGAAGTTTATAAGGCACGGCTTCCGCTTTCCGAGTTCAGACTTGCAAGACGTGCCACTTTTGCGGTCGCCATCGTCAACGAGTGCACTCAGCAGCGGATTGGATATCCACGCTGAACGCGCTGTCGAGCTTCGTGTGTCATCATTACTCTGCGTGAAACCAATTCCGAACATGGTACTAGGCATTCGTGGTCGATGTGTCGAGGAAGAAGAGGAGGAAGACGAATCCGCAAGGTCGAGATCCGGATCTGCTTGGCATTGTTCGGGCCGAACGCCGGACCGGACCCCACTCCACCACCCCTTGCCCGCGAGCGAAGCGTATTATGCTACGTGACATCGTGCCTTTTTCCGACGCGAAAGCCGCTATGGTGTGCACCCAGGCGTACACTTGCGGCAAAAGACAAAGGGGTTAGGGTGAAGTTCGGTCAATAATCATCAAATATTCGACTAAATGGGACAGGAGAAAGGAGACCGTAAGACATTTCGCCGGAATACTCAGCAGGATACGGACTTGCAGTCTTGAACCGTGCCTAGCCATCGACTTCTAGGCATCCCGAATGTTTGTTCCATTCGACAATCTTGCGAATGTGAGTAACGATGACTGCATTGTGCAAGTGAAGAGAGTCGATGAACAAGGTTCGGGTGAAGCCAGAAGGCCACAGGTGCACTTCTGGGACGGGAAGAAGCATCAAGCCATTGCCACTTCAGCGTCGATGATCGGGAGCCTTTCAGAAACTGATATCGGAGCGCCAAAACGCATGGAAACACCGACTCTAGACATTGCCGCTCCGAAACTCTGGTCAACACTGGCTTGCATGCGGAAGAGGATTCAAGAAGGTCCTTTGTCAATTCCGACAAGTATCCGGAGTATGATGCTATGTGAACGAAGGAACGACGAGCAAGAAGCATCGTGGGAGCGATTTAGGGCTGAAATGGCGGGATGTCTTGCTCCGGCAAAATCAACCCGGCAGTTGAGTGATGTCAAGGGTGGCGAAAGGGAAAGGCTTTGAAGGAAATCTGGCCATGGATTCGAGGGCGCAGCCGAGGGCTCTTGAATGTCATGTGCCTAACATCGTTTGCTGAAAATGATCATTTCTTCATTCCAGTCCTGGACAAGACAAACCTACACATCCCCGAGGTCAATGTGCAAGCTCGCAAACGATTTCCGGTGACAGTAGCCTAGCCGTTCTGGCACATCTGCCTGTCAGACCATCTTTTGTCCCCGATTGGTCTCGCAATCCTCTGCGGTATCGAGTCGAGTGACGTTCGCTTCGATCCAATTCCATCACGCCGTCGATTATATCATGATCTGAGCCGTACTCTCATGCTCCACCAGCGCCAGCCAACATCTCAGGATAAAACTCAGCAAGCTTCGCCTTGTACTGCTTTTCCGGCGACTCCCAAGTCGACAAGTGCCGAGACCACTTCTCCGGCGTCATCTTCGCCATGACCCTCTGCGCCGATGGTCCGAGATGGCCCGTCTCGGCAGCATCCTGGGTCGCAATGTCGAAGACGGGCTGCAAGACATTCTCGCAATAGTCGCCAAACGCCTCGACCGTATCGCAATCGAGAGGCTGGCGATCCCGTCGGACGATGAGTGTGTTCGGGACCTGTCCTCCTTGCCAGTGGGACGGCGCCCAGCCGAAGGTGCTTGGATCATTGGGGTCGCATGCCATCATCGCGAAAGTCAGAGCTGAGTTGCTGTGCTTGTGATCGATTGGACCACCGGGCTTCTTCGCGATGTCTTTCTTGAGAAGCAGTGGCATTCCGATTCTCTGATCGTAGAATGTCAGCGCACAATACGACGTATGAATATCGAAAATGTAACTCACTTCCGAGATCTTCGAGAGCTCTCCGGCATCGAAGATAGGATGCATTCTCGGAACCATGACTTCCTTCGCCAGACCTAGTCTCTGCTCGCCACGACAGTGCGCCCTGACGCCTTGCACCTTGGGACCCTTGCGGAGATTGTGGGAGGCGCTCTCGTTCCGATAGTCGATTATGAGAGCCACGACATCGCTGTAGGAAGACATGTCCATGTCGTCAATGGTGAGCATGACGCCCACTTGACTCTTCTGCCCACAGAACGCCATCATGGGTCCGCGCCAAGGGCTGTCGGCCTTTCCATTCGTTGCAGCGCGGGCGGCAGCATTCTCACTCGAATACTTGGCGAGGAAGTTGTCGTCGAAGCAAAGTTCGATGGTCGTACCCAGCTTCGCCCCATTGATCTTGTTCTCGTCGACTCTGATTGATTCCAAGTCGATATCGCCGAATACTGGACGAGGATCGATGGTTTGGTACGTGTCGGGATCCCAATCCTCCTTGATGGTGCGGGTAGGCAGCCACTTGAATTGTGGCTTTGATCCGGCCTGTGGCGGGAAGACGATCACTCGACGCATCTCAGGCGATGGCCGGGTCTGGAATTGTTGGAAAGTCTTGCACAAGTGGCGGTGGAATTGCCAATCGCTTTGTTGACATGTGAGGGAGCAGTATTTGACATTCTTGCAGCTGGCGCAGGCCAGAGTGCCAGGATCGTGGCATGACGGGCAACGCATTTCCGGACGGGTGGATGATGAAGAAAGTTGAGAAGACGGAGGAACAAAGACCAAGAAGTTCGGCAGCGGGGACAAGCTTGGCACGGCGCGTCTTGACATGATCCCAGTCACGCGTCTGGGTCAGTGCTTGCGAGCAGCAAGCATTGATGGCGCAGGATCATTCTACTGCAATTACGCACTTCTTTCAGGACAACTTGGCAAACGAGTTGCGTAGTCGCGCCAGAACCAGCTGGCAATTTCCTGGTTCCCACGCAGTCGGACATTCTAGTACAAAGGCAAACCGGGACATGTGATCAATCCACCGCTTGCTGCGTGAAACTCGCATTTCTCAATGTATCAGCCAGTCCACAGTGTAAGGCGATCTTGCAGACGGTGCAGGCGAAAGTGCCCGTATCGCAGCAGTATGGCCAGCGCATTTTTGGAGTTGTTGTGATTGTCGTGGTGGGTGAAGAGGCCGAAGTTCGAATGTGTCTGAAGGACAAAGGAAGCACCTGCGCCGCGCGCGCCGGATATGGCTTGGCACGGGATCCGGTCCGCACGTGAAGCTGATCCCGGCGCGGACATGCCCAAACCAGATGTGCTGAGGATTGGTTCCGGGAAAGACGACACCGCATGAGGCTGCTGAAGCGATCGTGAGTGAGGTGAAGACTTGATCGTGTTGGGAAAGGCTGCAGCCGCTTCACGGGCTCGGCAGGACTTTTCGAAGTGTTAGTCAGTCCTCCAGACTACCTGATCCGAGAGGTTGACGTTTGAGCCGATCTATGTCAAGCGATATCTCTGAGGCGATAGAAGGTAGTGGAGGCGGGGAGGGCATGAGATGCAGCTTGAATAGTTCATCGTCGGAATCCTAATCCTCATTGCCCTCGTGTTGAGTTCATGCGTCCCAAGGCTCATCTTCATCATCGCTTTCAACCTCCGTCTCAGTCTCATCGTCTTCGTCACTGTCTTGAGACTCGAGCAGTGTAGGTTTCGGCGGGCACCGCTCTCCACCATCTATGATGTATCTGCAAATCTGTCGCCCATACTGTTCACCCTGTGGTCGACGCAAAGGTCCGAAGTCACAGAAGACTTCAAAGTTCTGACCGAACTCTCCACGTAATTCAACCTTCTGAAGCATGGGCAGCTTTCCTGCGAATGAGGCGAAAGTGTCCGGCCAATTAGCTTCGTCTCCGAACAGATGCACGGCTCCCAGGCCGACATCCAGCAGTGTCGACTTGTGTCGCAGCAATAAGTCTTTGAGGTAATCTGGGCTTGTTTGAAAGTTGGTCAATCGGAGGTGGGTCAATCGTGGCCAAATAATGTCTCCCAAGATATCTGTTAGTTTTACGTTTCGCGCAGTGCTGATGTCGTCGGGTAATTCGAATTCCAGTCGCTCTAGCCGCGTTGTAGCCCTTAGAAGAGAGACACAATTGTCGGTATTCTCGAAGCCATCCAGCATGGCTCTATAGGCGTCCTCCCCCACGTCGGCGTCCTCATCAAATGGCGGATAGGGGAATCGGTTGAAGCACGTTGTCCTCGTCATTGTCCAACCAGTCATCACTCTCCTCCCGTTCTGGACGTTCCGGCAGCTGATCTCCCCCAGCGATCAGGAATGCAGAGACTGCTCTGCCGTATGTGTTATTTGCATTCCGTTCCAGGTCACCGAAATTGTAGAACACCGTCCAGTTGGCCTGGACCCTCCCTTGGAAGTCATAAAACCACCCTCGCAAGTCAAACTCCTGGACCTTGGGAAGTTTGCCAGCGAAGGAGAGGAAGCAGTCCGACCACCCCTCTTGCGACTCTTCAGTCTCTTCTCCGGCTGCGGGGTCGCGGAGATGCACTTCTCCGATGCACACGCTTGTCAGTGTGTCCTTGTGGCGTAGTAGGAATCCGCTCAGATCAGCAGGCGTCGTGTCGAAATTGAAAAGTTGAACGTGCGCAAGCAGCGGCCACGTCACATCGCGGACGACCCACGCCAGCACGATGAGCTCCTCAAACCCGTCACCATTGGGCAGCTCTAAATCAAGCTTTCTCAGCTTGGGTGCACGCTCCAGAAGAGAGACAAATTTGTCGTGTCGTGCGAAATCCTGCACCATTTCATCGAATGGCTCCGGATAAATTTCGTCGTCATCATGATGGTACGGAATGGCGAACTTCCATGTCAATTCTTCAAGATCCGTAAATAGAATTTTCAGCTGGTCCGAGAGAGCTTTGCGCATGAATGCGCGGTGCGAGACATCACCAAGCTTCAAAACCCTAGGTCTGAATTCCACAGCTAGCGCAACCGATACTAGCTGGGTCAGGGCATCCACACCGGAAGTGTCAGGGTCCATATCACCGAATGCGCGAGCTCCGCTTCGTTTGAATGCCTCGTTCTCTTTGATAGTGCCACGCCGGATAGAGTTGGCGAGCGTAATTTCCACGGAATCTATATTCGGGCATCGTGTAAAAATGTTCCGAAAGCAAGTCGATAGAGAGTGGTCGTAGAAGATCTCCTCGGCCTCTGATGTCATGCGAAGCACTTTTGCATAGAGACTCTCGCGTTGCTCCTTGGACCATGTGGCGTTGGCCTCCCAGTCACTGAAAGTAGTCCTTCGGGGACGATCTGCTTGTATCCAAAGGTTCCGAGCTGTCCTGGATGATACTGGGTGTGCAGCAATGCCTTTGCAAGATTCGAGGCTTTCTCGGTTCATGAATACCACAATCTCTGGAAACAGGTATTCGTTCGCAGCCTTCAATGTGGTGCGGCTGACAAGGCGAAGACTTTTGAGTACCGGTTTGTTGCAATGACTGCAAATCATTCCCAGCAGCTCGTCTGGTAGGTTGTCCATACTGTATGAGCCTGGTTCCTTGCACGGTTGAGTTCAATGGATGGGAGCTCTGGAGATTGTGATGGCGAACAAAGATTAGAGGCCGGCGAAAGAAGGACGCGAAGTCGTGAAGTCGCGATGTCGGAGTTGACTCCGAACTCAATTGTGACGCGGATCCCTTCCCAACACGACCATCTCTCTTGACCTCACTCCTTCCTCGAGTATCTCATCTCGTCCCTTGGCTGCTTCATCGATCCTGGAAAATGTGGCAAGATCAGGTCGTCGGTGCGAAAGCTCTTGTCAAGATGCATTTATGCTTGAATCAGCATCGCAATCCATGATCCGCCTCGTACTTTGGGTGAGGAGCGAACTCGGAAAGACTCCTCTTGTGGGACAAGAGGCCGCTGTCCACTCCAGCTGCTTCAACCTCTGGCAAACAGGAGCGGTATGGACTCTCTCCTGGTGTCTTTCGGTCCATTGTTCGGGAGCTCATATACTTGGCAAGCAAGTAACACATACGGACTGAGTGGTCGGAGTATCACGGAGTAAAGCACGGAGTGAATCGCGGACTAGAAAGTGGTATGCCGATGGAATATATACCTCCGCTTGGCCACATTCGAGAACGATGCAGCTTCTTTTGGGACGCCGGCATACATGGCATGAAGTCTTGACATGGATCTGGACCAACTTCTGGGTGTTGTATCATGGTACGTACAAATTCACACTCAAGCCAAGCCGAACATTTGTTGACGAAATCACAGGCTCTGCGGCTGGGGCTATTTCACCCTCTGGTCTCTGTCGTACTACCCGCAGCCTCTTCTCAACTTCTCCCGAAAGTCAACAGAAGGCCTCACCTTTGATTATCCAGTCCTGAACGTCCTCGGATCAGCTTGCTACGTACGTCCACCTCACACTTCGAGCTCTCTGCGGTCTGGTCCGATTCGGTTGGACTGACAAACAACTCGATAACACAGACTACCAGCTCCGCAGCTCTCCTCTTCTCGTCCACTGTTCGAGCCCAATACGCCGATCGCCATCCGGCGAGTCCTGAGCCGACAGTGCGCTTCAATGATTTCTGCTATGCCATCCACTCCTTCTTGTTGTGCTCTGTTGTCTTCTCGCAGTTCTGGCCTGAGCTATGGCGATGGAGAGACAAATGTTTGTCCAGCGATCGGACCGGGAAACGTGAGATGAGTAAAGTCACTGCAGTGCTGGTCATCGGGAGCGGATTGGCTGTCTTGACGAGCATTGCTTTCGCCGTTGCATCCGCCAGCCTTGCAACTGGCAATGCCGCTGATGGCATAACCTTGGAATGGATCGACGTCGTACGTCAGCATCCCGCCGGGCAAAATGTTCTCCGAAACCACCAGCTGACAATCAGCATCCAGATCTCCACCATCTCCACTTTGAAACTCGTGATAACGGTCTTCAAATATGCCCCACAAATCCTCTCCAACCGCCGCCGTAGATCAGCTCGTGGCTTCACCATAATCGGTGTTCTGCTCGACGCAGGCGGCGGTATACTCAGTCTGGTCCAGCTGGTGCTCGACTGCTCGCAGCAAGCGGATTGGTCGGGATTGAGCGGCAATCCGTTGAAGCTGGGACTGGCGATTCTGAGTTTACTGGCGGACGCGGTGTTTGTTCTGCAGCATTTCTGGTTGTATCGCGAGAGAAGAGGTATGCTGAGCGGAGCGAGCGAGAGCAAGGCTGCGAAATGTGCTGGAGATGGAAGAACCGAGTGCGATCCGCGGCTTGCTTGATAGACAATGGTGCGCCTTGTGCGTGGCCTTCGTGTCAAGTGGCAGAGCTGAAATAAATGACAACCCAGTATGGCACGACATTCTCGGGCCGAACGCTCGACTTGGTGACGATGGTGCTTCTACCGATACCTTGGCAGATTGAATCATCTTCGGAGTGCATTCCAGGTCGTCAAGCTGAGGAGCGTCAAATTGACTTCAGCACCTTGGCCAGTGTGCAGTGGTATGAACGTCGGATGATGTGCCTGGGTGACATATCACTCAGCGAGGGCATCATCAGAAGGCGGCTATTGCATGCTGTCAAGCTGGTCTCGGCTTGTCGCATTCTCTACCTAATGGTCTTGTACAGTACATGCTGTGATACTGCCTCCTCGATTCCAGACTCTGGATCACAGGAGATCTCATCCAGTCCATGGCCACTGTCCGTTCGTAGTCTGATAGATAGGATCGTCGCCCTGATCGTCCTCGTCAAGTCCGTAGATGCCCTCGTGCTAGGCTTCATCATCGTCCTGGTCACCTTCCAGATCATCGTTTCCATCCTCGTCGTTCCCTTCACTCCGATGCTCAGACGTGGATTCGCCTTCCTCATGTTGGTAGTGGATTGTCGGGCATTCTTCGCCGCCAGTGACAATGAACTTGGAAACCTCTTCGCCGCGTGCATTGTTGTGCTTATCATCCGGCCATCCGAACCACAAGAACGACTCGCCGATGGTGTCATCGCTGAACCTGGACCTGAGCTCGAATTGTTCGATCTTGGGCAGTTTCCCGGCGAATGACTCAAAGCACTCGGGCCAAGTCCCTGTCTTGAGACAGACTGTACCGAGTTGAACGTAAGTAAGGGTATCTCTGTGGCGTATGAGAAGATCTGTCAAGTCGTCCGGTTTTGCTTCGAAGTTTGCAATGTCTAGATGCGTCAGATATCTCCATGTGGTGCCGCCCACGATATCCTGCAGTGTCAGATTATCGCCATTCGTATAGTCCGGGAGATAAAGACAAAGATGCTGCAATTTTGTCGTGAGCTCCATGAGAGAAACAAAAGCTTTGGTTTCGAAGAGATCAGACGCAATGTCCACGTAGGCGTAGGCGTACCTGCCCATCTTGGCATGGTCGTAGACCGTCCAGACCAAGTGTTCGACATTGGTGAAAAATTCCTGGAGCTGTTCGGAAGATTCTTCCTGATTGATGAGAATGCGGTGTGAAAGGTTTCCCAGATGGATCCTTTTGGGCTTGAACCCGACGCTGAAGGCAGCGAGCATAAGCTGGGTCATGGCATCAACGCCGGACTCTTGCTCCTTCAGGTCGCCGAACGGCCGCAGTAGACCCTGCGCGAAGCTCTTGTTGTGTTCAGTCGTCGCTTTATGAAGAGAATGGCACGTCGTGAGATTTACGCTGTCGATCTGATCGCATTTCATCAGCACCTCACGCAAGCATGCGAACAAACTCTGATCGCGCATCATTTGGACGGCGTCCGTAGCGAGACGGACTGCATGCGCATGGCAAGATCGACGTTGTTCCTTCGACAATGGCGGCTTCTCTATGTGGAACTGGTTGCAGACCTCCTCAAACATTGCCTCGTGCGCGGCGGTATGTTCTCTGCTGCCCACAACGAGCTCTTGGTCAATACGGCCGAATGCCAGTCTGCGGATATCCAACTCAGTCATCAGCTTTTGTAGCTCGTCCCACTCATCCAGTGTCGTTTTCCTCGGGCGATCGGCTTGAATCCAGAGATTGCGCGCTGTCTTGGAGAATATTGGGTGTGCAGCTGCATTCCCAAAGGATGGAGAATCAGCCATGCTCAGATACGAACAGATCTGTACAGACTGCTTAGTCTCCATGCGGTTCAAGACTTACCCACTCCACGGCACGCTTCAAGGCTGTCGCGATTCATAAACACTACCACTTCCGGGAAAAGGTATTCGGTAGCAACATGACTGGTAGTGCGGCATGCCAGCCTCAAGGCTTTGATTCCCGGCTTATCGCAGTAGCCACAGATCCCGTCGAGAAGCTCATTTGGGAGGTCGTCCAGGGATTTTGAAGACGACTTTGGAGGTTCCCTGCCTTGGAGGTATCGCAGTGCTTTTGCGGAGAACATGGCGATCGACAGAACGGCTGTATTGCAAAGCAGTAAAGTTTTGATGATATACACCAACAGCTCTGGAGTATGGCAATTGAAAGTAATGATGAATGGAACAGAAAATCGCGAAGTCGCGATCCAAAATTCGACACGTCAAAACCCCAATTTCGACGCGCACCCCTGTCTAAAACAATCCGCCTTGCTTTGGCATTGTTGCACTGCACGACCAACGCTGAACATCGGGTGTGAAGCCGAGATTGGAGATTCGAGAGACTTCTTCCGAGTCCGGAGAGAAGTCGTCTCTGGCTGCCTCACTGCCTGGTAACCCAACACTGTTTGGAGTCTGCTTTGGTCATCGTTATGTGCCGTCGCCTGCGACGAGGATGTGCTGTTCAGGCCTTTCAGGCAGAACATGAGGATAGAATCAGCGGAGCGAACCACGGGAAAGATCTGGGAGCAAGACGGAGTAGATGGCGTGGTCCTCCAGCACGGCTCTCGATGTCTTGCGCCATGCCATGGTGCTAGCGACACTTTCGTCCTGCAGTCCCTCAAGTGGTATCCAACAATGCTCTCGTTAATTCGCGATCTCCTCGTCTTCGTCTTCGTCTTCGTCTTCGTCATCGGTCCAGTCATCTTCATCCTCGTCTCCCTCTTCTCGGGCATATGGCCGGAAAGGTAAAGGCGGAATCATTTCACCTCCGGCTTTAAGGTACTCAGCAACGACCTTACCGCGGCTAGTATTCGTCTCGCGATCGAGGTCCCCAAACCAAAGGTATTCATCATCTTCGTCGTCTTCCGCCTCAAACCTTCCTCGCAACTCAAATGCTTCGACGTGCGGCAATCTGCCCGCGAAGGTCTTGAAGCATTCGAGCCAGACTCCTTCATAAAGGGACACTCCGCCCAGCTGTACGAGTTTCAGGGTCTGCTTGTGACGCAGCAGGAGGTCCGTCAAGTATTCTGGAGAAGTCTCAAAGTTCGCGATATTCAGCTTGGCCAAGTGTTGCCATGTGGTCGAACCTACGACACTCGATAGTGAAAGCGGAGAGGGATTCTCGGCGTGGTCTGGCAGAACCAAGCGAAGCTGTTTCAAGCCGGAAGCGGCACTCAGTAGCGAGATCAAATTCTTGGATTCATGAATATCCGCCATAACGTCGTGGAACGCCCGGATGTCCAGGGCACCATACACAGGCACCGAAAACTCCCACGTTAGCTCTTCGAGATTCTCAAAGAAGTCACGCAGCTTCTTGGCATGTCCAACCAAATCCCCTCGCATGAAGACAAAGCGCGACACGCAGCCGAGGTTGAGCACTCGGGGCTTAAACGCGACATCGGATGCGGCGAGCACCAAGTCGCGCATGACGTGTAATCCAGAGTCATACTCAGTGATATCGCCAAACGGCTGCACCATGCCCTTCCGAAACCCGATGTTGTCGCCAGCAGTCGAGCCTCGTATGTGGTGGCCCAAAGTAAGGCCCACGGAATTCACATTGGGGCACTGCGCCAGGATATCGCGGAAGCACTGCATGAGGGATCCATCGTCGTGGATCTGTGTCGATTCGCGAGCAAGACGGACTGAGTGGGCGTACCGGTCGCGGAGCTGCTCTTGAGTGAGAGCCGACATTGCTCGCTCGGCTTCAGCCCGGATCTCCCTGGATTCGGCACGTATCACGGCGAACCTCTCTTCCATCGGTACTTGACTGTCCGTGCCCATGATACGGGCGGCCGACTCTCGAATTCGATCTCGAGTTGCGGGATCCAAGTAGGGTCTTTTATTCTTGCTCCACTCTTTGTATGTCGTTTTCTTTGGCCGGTCAGCTTGAATCCATAAGTTGTTCACGGTTTTCGAGAAGATGTCGTGGGCAGCAAGTCCTCTACACGCCTCCAGGCTGACTCGATTCATGAACACTAAGACCTCCGTGAAGAGATACTCGTCGGCCACGCTCTGAATCTTCCGCGACCCAGCCAATCTCAAGGCCTTGGTCTGCGGCGTGGCGCAGAAGCGGCAGATGTTTGCGATGAGTTCATCCGGGAGGTCGTCCATCGTGAGAGGCGGCGCAAATGGTTCCAGGCAAGGAGAAGCGTGCAACACCGTTTTGCTGCGAACGAAGCGAGCAGTAGTGAGTCGACAATCTCAGGAATCGGGAGAAGTGTGATGTGTTGTAGCGGGGCCCTTGTACGTGTGATATTGGCGTTGACAGGGGTGTGTACCAGCCAAGAACTCTCATCGTCGGATTTGGAGGGGTCGCAAGTAGGAGGCACCAATGGCACGATGAAGAGAGATTCTGCACCATTCCGGTGGATTGAGCTCGTCCAGCAATCACCAGGAAGATAAGGGACCTGTAGCTCAGAAGATACACTCTGTCTATCTACTTCTATGCTTGTTCTTTGCATCATATGTCCACTTCATGCATGAGTGGTATCAATCCTTGTCCCCCATCGCGGTCTTTGATGTCAGTCTGCCGTTCTTCGTTCCCGCTCGTGATCATTCTTGTTCGTCGTATCGCGACTTTCAGCTCGATGAAGCCGGAGCGCTCAGTTTCTTTCGCTCAGGCAATTCTTCGACCTTGTACACTCCCGTTATTCGATACAGCTTATTTATCAAGCTTCACGAGGACATAAGGCACCTCCACCTGTGTAAAAGGTTAGCATAGTCTCAGACGGCAGAGATCTTCGAGCCTTCTGTGTTCTGGGTCACTTACGTCCTCCTCTGTAGAATCCTCGGCCGTGATCTCGAAGATGACGTTCTTCTGGTGATCCGGGATCGGTTTCCTGGAGATGTGCTCGACAAGCTTGGACAACCTGTTCATCATAGTCAGTAAGGACTCAATTCGGTCAAAGCAATCCCAAAACTTACTTCATCGGCAACCTCTCCTTGTTCTTGCTCGCCGGGTAGAAGCTCGCGTACAGCAAGCTGACTCCACTTGAAATCATGCTGATGTCGAGACCCTTCTTCTTGAAATCATCGATGAACTCCTGCAGGGTGACATCGTTACTCTCGAAGCGGTCCCACAGCTTGTCAATCGTTACATCTCCGTCCGGACCCTTGTACGTGCCCTTGGGCGAAGCGATCGGTTCACTGAAGCCGAAGAACGGCAGTGCCAGATTGACGAAGCCGTTCTTGTACTGCTCAATATCGGTCTTGCCGTCGACAATCTTGTACAGCTCCAAGATCACGAGACCAGTGACGAGAGCCGTCGTGGTGGCAATCGCAGGAATGATCTTGCCGGCGATGAACTTGGTCTTGTGGCGGTCGGCGGTAACGATCTTGTAGTTCTCCGCGCGGAGGTTGGATGCCGCGGTGATGAAGTCAATGTGGAAGTTGGTGTCATCGTCCTTCTCGAACTCAACAGGCTCCAGGCGGAAGTCACCGAGAGACTTCGGCGTTGGCAGGGAACTGGCGATCTTGTTGAGCTGCTCGTTGTCGTCCATCTCGCCACCTTGAGCATTCGGGTCAGGCTCCTTGTCGTCGGCCTGAATCTTGACGCCCGGATCGGGCTTGAATTCGGGAACATTCATGCTGTCGAGCACGGAAGTGATGTGCTTGCGGTCGGTGTTAGGCTTCATGTGGTAGTTGAAGGCGTGAAGGTTTGCCGCGGAGAGGACGAAAGAGTAGTGAGTAGGATTGTTGGCGTCGAATTTGAGCGGGTCTGGTGCACGCTTGGGTCCTGACCAGAATGGCTGGCCAGTGGAGGTGGTGGAGTCTTTCGGAAAGTTGAACAACAACTGCTGGATGGCATTGTTGTATTGCTTCTCGAATTGCATACGGGCCCACTTGATGCAGTCGTCGAATGACTGAGGCTTGTCGGTGACAAGGTACTCGCGAAGAGTCTCCAACGTCTGCTTCTCGCTACCAGACTGCTTCAACTGCGTGCCAAGATAGTCTGGCTGGGAGATGTATGCGTTGGCAATCTCAGCAGGACCAGCAAAGGACGAGTGGAAGAGCTCCTTTGCCCAAGCGATTGTGTGCTCGATGCGGTTCGGGAAAGATCGGAGGGTGCACATCGGGAATGACTGCTCGGGCGGATCCTGAGAGCTGGAGTATGACTCCGTCTGGTTTGGAAGGACAACTTGGGTGTTTCCCTTGGTTCCGAGAGTGCCGCTGTCGAGAAGAGGCTTACGGAAGAAGACACACCGACGGTCGACATATGTTCGAGCGTCGACGTTGTCCAGTGCGTTGGTCACACCATCGAGGCTCTCCCAGAACGTCTCGTTGAAGATCGCCTCCGTCTCTTGACCAACCTTGTCCTTCATCATCTCGATTTTGCCACTCAAATCCGGGTTCATCGCTTGTACAGCCGCTGAAGCCGCCTCACTCTTCAACTTGCCAACGTCTTTGGCCCGGAAGAGGAATTGTCTGTTGAGGTTGCTCTTCTCAATTTGATCATTGTCCGTCACGCTGATTTTGCCATTTGGTCCAGTCGCAAGACCGATCATTGCCCAGTTCTTCAACATCTCACAGCCGATGGCGCCGGCGCCGACCAAGAATTGCTTGATGTTGGAGAGCTTTTCTTGATACTCTTTTCCGAACACAGCAATCTGCCCGTCGTAGCGAGTTCCCAGCGGCTTGCACAGCTCCTCGCTACGCTTGGAAGATGTTGGAATCGACTCAAGCGAGTCGAAGTACAGCCACTGCTTGATGGGGTGAAACTTGCCCGACACGGACTTCAACACTTCCTGCGCAGCCAGACCACCGTAGAATGCGGCCATAGGCGACAAGTCGCCGCGAGCCTGGTATGCCAATTCCGTGATGACCTTCTCGTCCAGCTCCGGCTTGTCCTCCGACTTCTCGGCGATCCCCTTTGCCAGCTTGACCAGCTCCTGCGCATCAGCCTCGTTGTGCGAGCGTGGCAGCTCTCCGTTGTGCTTCTCCGCAAACGCATGCAAAGCCTGAATGCCGGCATGCATCATACCAGGACGGTCGAACTTTGCAAAATCCGCAATCATCAACTCTGGCTTCTGCAGCTGCTTACTGAGAGGCTCAAAGTTGATGATCTTTGGCATTTTGACTTGTGTGTAGAGTCCACCGCGCTTGTACTGTCCGAATGACGACACGTCGCCAATGGAGAATGTGTATGGTCCCTTCACCGTAATCTTGCGAGGTGTGCCATCATTCAGGCCCTCCATTCCCTCCACTTCTGTGAATGTGACAAAGTCTCCATCTTCCAAGCCGTGGCGAGTCTCGTCCAACGCTGACACCAGTCCGTCCGTGTCGATGCCGGCGACGATACCACTTAGCGGGTTCTCTCCAGTTGGGTCGCCGCAGGTGAAGTTCTTTCCGAAATCGGTGAAGATGGTGCCAAAGAGGCCGAAAGTGTCCGTGATGACAACAAAGATGCCGTTGTCGTGGCAGAAGTCGGCGATCTTGATCTGGTCCTTGAGTGGCGTGTCTGTCAGAACGACGACCTGATATTGCTTGAGGGATTGCAGATCGCTGGTGAGGTCCTTTGAAGGGTGGATCTTGACGGGTGTGTAGGGATTGAGCTCTGCCACGCGTGGCACTGTTACATCAGCTCTCGCCTTGCCGACATCTTCGGGGTGGAGGAAGAATTGTGATGACAGATCTTGAATCGCAGCTGGCTTGGGGTCAAACAGAGTCAGACTCTTGACACCTGCCAGAGCAATGTTCTTCGCAATCTCCACTCCCAATCCGCGCAGTCCTGATACGAGAACGTGCGATGATCCCATACGCTTCATGGCCTCGTGGCCCAAGACGTACAGCTGACGGGAGTACAGCGACTCATCGATCTCGCCATTGCTAGCATCTTTGAGCTGCTCCAGCGTGGCGGCGGGTGTGTCGACGTCCATGGCGGTGCTGCCGTTGCCGTTGGCCTCTGTCATGCTCTTCTTCCGGTTGGTGAGTTCTGTGGAGTTGGTCGTGTCTACGGAGTCGGAAAGCTTCCGCTTCATCTGCAAGTATGATTATTAGAGTGAACTACTCCTCCAGGCCGGGCCAGACGGACGGTGAGGGCAGCGTTGGGACAACCTGCAGGGATAGAAGGAGAGGTGGCCACGGTATAGTCGATGGTGTTGATCGGTGATGGCGGTAGATGGTGAGACGGCGTTTAGTGTGGCTGTGTTTGAGATGGCGATTTTGGTGGTTAAGTTCGGAGCTGTAAAGGTCAAGTTGGCGTCAGTCAGGAACGAGCTCAGGCAGGCACGTCACAGGATTAGTTCTACTAAGAATTGAAGGCCTCAGGCATCATTAAGATTTGACTCCTTCCACAAGAAGACTGACGAACTCAAGCACAACTTATTTGGATTCAAGTCCTCCCTCGAGTCTTTAATACTGTACATGGTCTAGCCAGGTCAAGATTCATGGAGGGGCCCGGCGATAGCTTCGCTGCTGCGATCGATATGGCGAAAGTCGTGGACATCGTTTTGCTCATGATCGATGGCAACTATGGCTTTGAGATTTTCAGCCTGCAACACTTCAGACGCAAAGTGAGTACTCGCAAGTAGCCGACGCTTCCTGCTCTCCTCGCGCGTTGCCCTCTGCTTGGTGTGAGGTTTGCCTGAATCTGGCCCTCATGCATATGCATGTAAGATGGCGTCGTACAGTGGCGCATTGACAGCTCCTTTAGCCAAGGTCATACAAAGGTGAGTCTCCCACCCGCGAGCTTTCACCACAGAAGTGAGTCCTTCGCCTTGTGTTGGTCAACATTGCGGCTGAGCGTTCTGATCCCCAGGCAAGGTAGCTCAGGCCTTCTGCGAGTGATGATGGACGACGACGGGAGCGGACTGGGTCTTTACGAACGCCCTCTGGCTGGCCGAGAAATACGGCTCCTCCACCTCGAGCCCGCAATATGGCGATGTTCGTCTCTCAAGGGACGACTGATTACCGCTTCTCTGGATGACGTACCGGAGCTCGCGTATGATGCATTGTCGTATGCTTGGGATGGGGCTTTTCGCAATCTTCCTATACCGAGCAGTTTCGTTTTTCTGAATAAACAGCGCCACGAGATCGCTGGGAATGTTTCGCATGCGCTTCGCAGATTGCGGCACAGATACAAAGTGAGAGCCCTCTGGGTCGGTTCGATTTGCATTTCTCAAGACGACGACGCCGAGAAGTCAAGACAGGTCTCCATGATGGCGGATATCTACACGAGCGCGCAGACGGTCATCGCATGGCTCGGCGAGGACACTTGGCGCGGCGATGGCCGCAAGATTCTGCGATGCATTCAGCGATCGTACGAAGGGAGGCCATTACGTCGCCACGTTGATCACGTCGCCCGAAACAAGGCCATCCACGCACTGCTCAGCTATACCACAGACACGGCCACATCAGCGAGGAAAGCAGCCGTCGTGTTCCGCGAGAGAGCATACTTCAGCAGACGATGGGTCGTGCAGGAGTACACTTCCGCGAAATCGCTGCAAATCGTCTGCGGTGCTCATGCGGCGACTTGGCCACCTACGAGCAGCTTCCAAACGTGGAGTCAGGACATGTGCAAGCCGCCGCCGGAGAACGAAATCGACACGGATCCCGCGCGATCAACCGCATATTCGCATGCTCGTTTCCGCCCGTATCATATTGTCGACTTTTTGGACTCATGCTCTGGCTTGGAATGTAGTAGTCCACAGGACCGCATCTATGCATTGTTGTTCTTCGATGAGAATTGGATCCAGGCGACCGGCGGCTTCACAGTCGATTACACGCTCCCGTATCGTCAGGTCTTCTGCGAGTTCATGCAGGAAGTCGTGCAGCGTGGGGAAATGCTGTTCACGTACCGAGCGATGTGTATAGCGGCCCATCAAATGTCGAGGATCACCGACCTAGACGATGTGCGGCATGCGGAACTTCCGTCGTGGGTGCCAAATTGGACCTTGCCAGGCGCAAAACTACCTTACCTTCCAGCGCCGGGTCAGCAGAAGCGGAGCACAGATCACACTCAACTTTCTGCAAGGCTTCGGGGATGCCATGCGTTTGTAGAGAGCAGTTCCACGCAGCGAGACGTGCTCAGCGTCCGGATGTGGCTGTCTGAGCCGCTGGTGGGGAATGAGGAGGTTCATGATTTTGCCAAAGGACAACGTCGAGTTCACCGCAATGATCGCCTTGCCGGTCCGTCCAAGGTCAGGTACGAGCACAATGACCCGTGCATGTGGTATTTTGGTGGCCGCCTGCTGCTCCGGCCTGATCCTGAGCGGTGGAGCTTTCGTGTTGTTGCATTGTGCTCCGATGAGCTTGAACCGCGGAAGTTCTCCTTGCAGGACTTTGACATTATCTGACGCTGGCCTTAGTCCAGATGGCTGCAGAGGACGTCGTCGATTAGGATAACCTTCCGGCCCTCTTCTTGCTCATGACAATGGTGATCGGCCTGTTGGAAGTCGACTATATTCGCGACCACTCACTTGGCGTTTGTAAAAAATGGCGGCTGAAATTGGGACGCTGCCGTTGCTGCACTAGCGAGCCATTAGCCCGAAAGTGCTTTCAAGGTTCGAAATACCACCAGGGCATCATGCATTCATTCCATCATTCAAATGCTACCTGTACGCCGGGGTATACAGCAATCCATCCCCAGTCTCAAACCCCCAACCATCATCCCACGACGCTCAGGCCGTTTTCCACGCCTAGCTTCAGCTGGTACCAAATCGGGATTTGCGTCCACAAAGGAGACTCTGCATTTCTGATGCCGCCTTCCAACGGCGACTGCGTTCTTCGGGCACCGTCCCTCTTCTCCCTGGCAAGGCTCACATCTGTAAAGCGCCAGATGCTGTTGATCATCCAGATGTGTTCGTGGGGTCGGCATCGCCAGGCCATCGTGGCTTCGCGAACCATGTCGTCTGCTCTCAGGTCCGCGGTTGCTGCTTCTTGGTCTCCAGACTCCAAATGCCGAGGCGTACATCAGGAACCTGGCATCTCTGCAAATCTCAAGGATCACAGCTTGAGGAGAGATTTGAAGCCCTGGGACCACATCCTCCATCACAATACCACCCTCATGGCACCAAGCTCTTCATCCCAAAGATGACACAGCAGGAACCATCTCTCACTCAATCAACGGCTTCCTCTGATTCCCAATCATTGTCACCCCAAGCGCCCT
Organism: Zymoseptoria pseudotritici STIR04_4.3.1; assembly: GCA_000223685.2. Classification (NCBI taxonomy): domain Eukaryota; kingdom Fungi; phylum Ascomycota; class Dothideomycetes; order Mycosphaerellales; family Mycosphaerellaceae; genus Zymoseptoria; species Zymoseptoria pseudotritici. Next base: position 41,641 of record AFIR01000617.1, read on the forward strand.
CAACCCCGCCGGATCATTCGCCTTAACAATCGATGCCGCCGGCAACATGGGATTATCCGGAGAAATATGCGCCGCGTCCTTGGCCGCCTGCTCAATCGCCTCCATCTCCTCTTTACACCCCGCGTGATCAAATGGACACACCACAATCGGCTGCCTCAGCAAAATATCCCTCGCGGAGGACAACTTCGCCTTCACGGTGAGGTAGTACTCGATCTTGTACAATGTTCCCGTGGTCGTGAAGCCGCTGACGTTGTACATGGGGAACTCCTTTCTCGCTCGCGGGAGCACGCCCTCGCTGTCGCGGAGTTCTCGAGCGGGGAAGACGAGGCCGAGATTGGTGAAGTAGCCGGCTTCGGGCATTTTGACGCCGACGGATTGTTGGTGTTTTGCGAGGGTTTTGACTTTTCGCGTGGGCTCGTCGCCTTCGGGGTTGTAGATGATTTCCTCGTCGATGCCGACTGTGATTGATTGGATGAGCACTTTTTTGGCTTTGCTCATCCAGTCTGGATTTGGGGAGAGTTTGATGTAGACCGAGACTGGGTCCAGAGGTCCGTAGCTCCAGCGTGGAAGACTGATGCCCAGCGTTACCAAGTGATCCGTCACTCGCTCCGCGCTTTCGGGTCGATTGTACATGCCAAAGGTCGAAAGGGTGTCGTATCTCGATATCGGTACCGGGAATGCGTGTTTCCTTTGCTCCTGGTGTCCCTGCTGCACCGTCACCACGATCTCGTAGAATGTCTCCGCCGTACGTTTGTCCAATTGTAATGATGCTGGCGGCACCCTTCTTGCGACCTCTTCTCCTCCTCGTCCGTATGGTATGAATATGACGAATGGTAGGTCCATTAGTAGGACCGACTCTGCCTCCTTTCCAGGTGAACACCGAAATAGCAGCATCTCCTTCCCTACGATATCTGTGATCTCTTTTCGTGGGGATGATAGCTGTGATCGGAAGACGGATTCGGCGGCAGGATTGATCGATTCGCGGCGTTGGAGGGATACCGTGACGAGGGATATATGGACGGGAGCGGAGACTCCTGTGCCAGGACGAATCTCAACTCGTCCTTCTATTCGAGGCTGCAAAGACTACTGTTAGCATGCCCGTTCAGTCTTCGCAGACCCTCCATCTACCCATCCTTCGTCCTTTCTTGTTGATAACATACCAATGTCGCAGAAATCCCCGGATATCCCACCAAGAAGTTGCTATTCGGCGGTCCCGAGACTCTTACAAAAGCTGCCATGGCGGCCTCTTTCCGATCACTTCGCCTGGATGTGGCGATTGACTCCCGTGCATCACCACCATGTGTGGCCATGCCCTTGCGTACCCCGCCGGGATATAGGAGGCGTGTTTGCGATCACTTCGTTTCCGTGGTATGGTCCGGAGATGTGGTTGTTCAATGCTGGATGGCTTTGGCTTCGGATGTGCGCCTGGAGTCGCACTGGAGTCGGTGATTGTGTCGCTTGTCGTTGCGACAATAGCTAGTGTTGGAGTGTAGTTATGGTGTCCTCTCTCGTATATTGATCGTGTCGTCGAGCTCGTCGTCGCGCTGGCGCGGAGGGGTGGGGTCCAAGGTTCTAGTTGCGAGCCGTGTTTTGGCGGCGAGGCTAGAAGCTGAAGCTTGCTGATGGACAGCTGAGTGACGCTATTGTGCAGCTTGGATGAGATTGTTGGTAATTCTAAGGAGATACCTTATGATGGGAGATGTGTCGTAGTGTGCAACCTGTCAACAAATGTCCAACAGTGTATGGATGTCAAGCCTGACTCGCGAGTTTGAAGATGTGATTAAAACATGCTCTTGTCATTGTGATCGCTGTCTTGAAACAGCTCGTCCGGCATGTGGCAGTTCCGCCGATTTGCCGTGGCGCAGGAATTGCTACCCGACCACCCGCTGCAAGTCGCCAAACCTCACTTGCACGTTCGTTTTTCCCACAACGACGTTCCTTTGCGACATATCATCTTAAGGTCCGCCAATGGGTATACGGAAGGATAGAACTCTATAACTACCTCCTCCATCTCAGCGTCCACATACCATGTCCGTCACACTCAACACCACGCACGGCGATGTGAAGCTCGAACTCTTCTGCCAGGCGTGCCCGAAAACCACCTACAACTTCCTCGCCCTCTGTGCCAGCGGAGGCTACAACGACTCTCCCTTCCACCGACTCATCCCCAATTTCATGATCCAAGGCGGATCTCCCAGCACAGGCACCACAAAAGAGAGCAATTCGGTCTACGGAGGCATGTTCGAGGACGAGATCAAGTCTTCGTTGAGACATCACGCCAGGGGAATCGTGAGCATGGTGAATAAGGGTCCGGCGACGAATGGGAGTCAGTTTTTCATTACGCTGGCTGCGGCGCCGCATTTGGATGGGAAGAACACGGCGTTTGGGAGGGTGTTGGAGGGTTGGGATGTGCTGGATAAGATGGAGGAGGTCAAGGTGGATAAGAAGAATCGGCCGCAGGAGGCGATCAAGATTCAGAACGTGAGGATACATGCGAACCCGTTGGCGGATGAGAGATGAGACGGACGGGCACGAGGAGGATGATTGAATATGTGAGGGAGCAACCAGCTGGGTAGGCAACCCGTGCTCGGGAAGGCGACGTGTGCCCGAGCATGATTGCTGTCGGCAAAGTCGCGATGCTACTCACTGCTGTGACAGTTTTGAGGCTATCTCACGCGTTGTCGTTGCAGATGGCACCCGTTGAGCATCTCGGCGACTGGTCATTCTCATCCGGGCTCCGCGTAAGTCACCACGGACACACCTGCTCCTTGTACAGGCAGTGAAAGCTTGCTCAGCGAGTAGACTCGCGTGTGTTACGTGGCCAGCACGCATTTCCGCCGAAGAGTCCAGTCAGCTCAATAGGAGGAGAAAGCTTGCGGATTTGGCATGCGGCCTGACGGTCAACGACAGCACGGAGTGAAGTAGACGCTCTTTTCTCACATGGTTCATGTTCTCCGATTCTCCTTCTCACAAGACGTCTGCCTGCTCGGCGATCAATCGTGCCTGCCCGACGCGCTCGGTCCCCGAAATTCTTCTTGCTCTCATTAGTCCGACACCTCTTCACTTCGTTCGTCAAACCTCACTTCTACATCCGCCTTCCGACCTCCACCTTCTCCGCGACACCAACATCACTGCACCTCCAGACTCGACTGGTCCTGCATCGTGTCCCATCCCTGCCGACACGCGAGTATCGCGATCTACAACCCCTGAGTGGGACGAGCCACGCGACGACATCGATCTCAACCGCCACGTTTCGACTTCAACCGCGCGTTGCAAGATCTACCACGCGACACCATGTCCGATCTCTGCCGTATGAACCCTCCATTTATTACCCCATTGGGTATCTCACTCTCACCAGCGTGTGCTGATGGTCCCTCCAGACAACTGTGGTGACTGCCACTTGGGCTTCCACCCTGGGCGCTGCCCTCGAGCTCTGCAAGATTGTTTGATATGTAACAGCAAAGGGCACACCTACAACTTCTGCAAGTCCTCCGCAGGAGCTGCTCTTCTTGATTCGCACTGACTGTTGTCCTTCAGGTCCGCTTGGTGTTAAGATCCTTGATAAGACCTACCAGGTACGCCCTCTCAATTCGTCTGCCCCTCAGGCACAAGTTCCATAAGTTGCTAACGCGCTGCAGTACTGGATGCTTTGTATGACGACCACCTCACGCGACCAGCCTTCTCCGCACGACTACTGACTAGGCCAGGCCACAACTGCGACCGTTGGCATCTTCCTCAGCCATGTTACCAAGATCTCGTGAAATGCAGCCGCTGCCCTCACTTCGGACATCTTCCACTCTTCTGTCCGATCGATCCTCTTCCACGCACGAAGCCATTGGGAGATCCAAAGCCCGATGCCGGAGACTCCCAAAACGGCATGCTCGAGCACGAGAACGGCGACGACGCGAGACCAACTGAGCGAAGCGCTTCACCTCCTCCGCAGACGCTGGTGGATGATATCAGGAAGATCCATCCGGGTATTTGGTGGTCATACACAAGGAGAGAGAAGCGTGCTGACATCAAGTTAGATCTCGTTCGCCAGATCAGCACCCGAGCTGTTCTCAACTTCTGCAATGCGACCAGGCAGCAAAATTCTCAGGAGGTCGTCCGCCAGCTCACCCAGTCGTCCTCTTCGACCAACCTCCCACCGATGCCTACCCTCGAAGGAGGAAACTCAGGAAAAAGCAAGAACAATACTGTCGATGATGGGACCAGAGCGCCGAGTCAAGCCACAAATCAATACCACGCGAGGGAGGGCACGACGGACATGCTCTTCGATGCTCAGTACGCCACTGCATCGCCTCTATACCGACGCAACGCGATCTACCCATCCAGAGGTCAGGTCCTTCAAGTCGCCGAAGCCTTACGTTTCCCCGTGAACACATCCGGAGCAGAAAGCGAGCGTGTTCCCGAGACATTCCACGTTGAAGCCGGCGGTATGACGGGCACACCAGAGGTCATGACCATGAGAGGGGACAACAGCGCTCTCCCGGTGCCGGTGACCGTTCCGAGCACCAAGTCAAAGGGCAACAAGGAGCCGCGTCAAGCAAAGCAACGGGCTGGCTCCACTCGTTGTGAGCCTTGCAAGAAGACACACGTAAGTATTACCGCGATCAAGCACAGTATTCGTCACTGACAGAGAGCAGAAGAGATGCACCCATGGTGGAGAGGGCAATGGTACGGCGGCTGTAGCTGATATCGAGCCGCAGTCGTCCGCGTCGAGCAGGAAGAGACGCAAGACGGCCGACCCTGTTGCGTCCGACCGTGTCGAACCACTCAACGCTGCTACGGCCTCACTGACTCCGTTCGTTCGGCCGGCGCTCTCGCATCACATGGAACCGACGGGAAACTTCCACCACCACGGAGTCCCGTCGTACGACCGGCTGCACGACTACCAGAACCGGAACCGTACCACACCAGGGACTCCCATCTACGCAGCTAGCTACCAGACCGTGGGCCAAGATCAGTCGCAGGGATCTATCGCGTCCTATGAGATCAACAATCATGATGAAGCTCAGTGGCACCGTCACGCCGGTATGCATGCGCTCCCTCCACCTGTCAGCGGCTCAGGAGGTAGCTCTCTTGCGGACTGGCGGCCCTTGTACCTGGAGAGCGGCGCTCATGGCCGTATGCAAGATTCGTACGGCATTCAGGATGCCCACCCCACACTCGATGCAGGCGACTATGCCCACAACTTCGTTGCTCAGCCAGACAACGATCGCATCAATGCTGGAGCCATGCAGAGCGACTCTAGGGACACGGGCCGGCATGCTCCGCAACTTCTGCACGACCACCAAGTCTTCTCCCAGAGCGACGCAGGCCATCAAGACAGCGACGTATACACCTTCGACTCCGACAACCGTGTCTCTGGCACTCAAGAGCATTCCATTGCCGCGATCAACCACAGCAATGACGAAAGCAACTACAGCCACAACCACACGCATCAGGAGAGTGGCAATGCAGCACCAAGGACCCTCCCGACTCTCGTCGATCAGGCCCCTGACACAATCAAGGTCAATGGTCCAAAGAAGAAGGCCAAGCGTACGGGGCATGGTAAGTCGTCTCGTGCATTAAATGATGCTCGAGAATAAGAGCTAATTCACCACTCTAGAAGCCTCGAAAATCGCGAACGCGTCTTGAAGCAAGCGAGTTGAGCAAGGGAAGTTCAACGGCAGGGAGATGCGAAGGCATGCGAAGTGGCTTTTCTTTTGTTGCGAAACGCGAGCGGTGGGATGGCGTTTCGAAAAGTTCTGCTTCGTCGTCTCTTGCGAGATGGGAATGACCATGCAGCGCGAGCCGGCGAGGAGCGTCGCGGACGGCTTTCACTTTGCGAGTTTGCTTTCAAGTACCTTTCACCCGAGCGTCTCTTGCAAGATGGGAATGACTATGCAGCGCGAGCCGGCGAGGAGCGTCGCGGACGGCTTTCACTTTGCGAGTTTGCTTTCAAGTACCTTTCACCCGAGCGTCTCTTGCAAGATGGGAATGACTATGCAGCGCGAGCCGGCGAGGAGCGTCGCGGACGGCTTTCACTTTGCGAGTTTGCTTTCAAGTACCTTTCACCCGAGCGCAGCGCTTGACTAATCTGCCACTCGAGAAGCGAGGGAGCGATAAGATACGTGTGTTTTTGAAAAAAAAAAAATCGCTTGACTGCTTCTCTGCTAGTTATATTCCACCCCACTCAGTGTAAGACTGACGTTCATAACATTCCCCAAAACAGCAATCCCAACGATCGTGCATCTATAACCGTTTCCAAGATCTTGGTTCGGCAGTCGTGTGGCTGGGTTGGATCGTGAGCTTAAATTTGATGCCCCACAGTGAGTGACCAGGGATTCCACCTGTGGACTTCCATCATCTCATATCTGGTCTTACATATATCTCCGCCAAGACACACCTCCTTGCTTCATCACCTCCGAATCCCGTGCGGCGTGATGGAATGAAGATCGAACTACCAAGAGATCCAAAAGAAGAGATCCATCCCCGACAACCTGGTTCATCCTTCTTCGCATGAACGACTTCGGTCCCCGCTCCACCAAGAAAGATGCGAACTCTCTCCGGCGGACTGGCGCTGGCGCTGACCACCCTCTGGATCAGCCACACACACGCCGTATCACAATCAGAATACCGCGACGCCTGTCCGGACTATCTACACTACTCCCGCGTCAAACATGGACCATTGAGCGATGGCCCCATGAGACTTCCCTACCAACGTCCGGCGAAACCATGCCGGACCTTTACCTCCTCACTCGTGGAGAAGATCATCAACGACATGAACACAAGTTTCGTTGATCGAGATCTCGCCCGTCTATTCGAGAATGCCTTTCCCAACACTCTCGACACGACGGTGAGATGGCATGTTGAATCGACACAGAAGGGCCATCCCGAGAATGCCTTCCAGCAGATGCTGGACTTTGGGGAGCCGGATGCCTGGGAGGGACCGCAGAGTTTCATCGTGACGGGCGATATCAATGCGGAGTGGTTGCGGGATTCGACGAATCAGTTGGCGCAGTACCAGCGGCTTGCGAAGAGTGACAAGGATATTGAGATGCTGATTCTGGGCGCCATCAACACGCAAGCGGAATATGTCATCGCCTCGCCCTACTGCAACGCCTTTCAACCACCACCCCCAAGCGGCCTCCAACCCAGCAACAACGGCCAAAACGACAACGTCCATCCCGTCTACGAACCCAGCCAAGTCTTCGAATGCAAATACGAACTCGACTCTCTCGCTCACTTCCTCTCCCTCTCCAATCAATTCTACACCTCAACCGGCTCAACCGCCTTCCTCACTCCCCGGTGGTACACCGCGCTCTCCTCCCTCCTCAAAGTCCTCGACCAGCAATCCCGCCCCACCTTCACCAAATCCACCGGCTCCTTCGAACCCCAAACCTACCGCTTCCAACGCTGGACCGACGCCGGCACCGAAACCCTCCCTCTCTCCGGCAACGGCAATCCCCTCAACTGGTCCACCGGCCTCATCCGCTCCGCTTTCCGCCCCTCCGACGACGCCACCATCTTCGGCTTCTTCATCCCGGCGAACGCCATGATGTCCGTCGAACTCAAACGCGCAGCAGCCATGCTCACCGCCGCGGGCAAACCACATATCGGTCAAACCCTAAAGAACCGCGGTGAAATCATCGAAAAGGGCGTCTGGGAACACGGTGTCGTGCGCCATAAAACTCACGGCCCGGTCTTCGCTTTCGAAGTCGACGGGTACGGTTCTGCTTTACTCATGGACGACGCGAATCTGCCTTCCCTACTCGCCCTCCCTCTCCTCGGCTTTCTGAAACGCGAAGAGCGAACCTACCAAAACACCCGTAAAATGATCCTCAGCAAAGCAGGAAACCCTTACTACCTCACCGGGAGTGTCTTCAGTGGTATCGGCGGTCCACACGTGGGACTGCGACATGCGTGGCCGATGAGTTTACTCGTGCAAGCAATGACGAGCGACGATGATGAGGAGATTAGAGGGTGTTTGGAGGCGGTGAAAAAGGTGAGTCCGTTGGGATTGGTGCATGAGAGTGTGAATGTGGAGGTGAAGAAGGACTTTACGAGGAGTTGGTTTGCTTGGGCGAATTCGGTTTTCGCGCAGACGATTTTGGATTTGGCGGAGAGGAAGCCGCATTTGTTGTTCAAGGAGGGGAGGGGGAGGTATGTGGTTGGGGAGGAGGGTGGGAAGGAAGCTTGATATTGCTGGTCGTACCGCTGGATGGTTGGATATTTGTGTTGAGCGGGCATTGTAGGCGTTCGACTATAGCTCTGGTAGCATCTTTCATACCCAATATCGAGATTATTTCAACTGGCTTTCACAAGACCTCGGGAGTTATGCATTGCACAAGCCCGCTCGCTAGCGCAGAATTATTGGCCCGAAGGGCCTATAATAGTCAACTGCTTTTGGAAAAACCGAATAAGGTTTGATTGGCTCACAGCCAAAGTTGAGAGATGTTCATCATACGTAACTCTTAGCACGTAATCCGCTCTGTCCGCTGCCGCCGGAAGCTTCATGTCATCCCCTCGAACTTTTTATGCAAACCGTTCTCGAGAACTTCAGCTTTCCCGCACCAGACCTCGCTCTTCTCCACCACCTCCAACACAAAATGTCAATACGCAAGCGAAATGAATTCCTGGATGGAGGCGACAGTGAGGAAGAGCTTGAGAATGGATCTGACTCGGACGCGGAAGAGGGAAGGGCGGCGATCGGAGGGCATGCGAATAAGAGGCGCAAAGTCGATACAGAGTCTGAGAGGTCTTTGAGTGAGGTGGAGGATGAGGTGAAGGAGGAGAAGGTGGTGGAGAAGAAGAAGGTACTGGAGAAAACATCTGGCAAAGAGAAGAGGGCGAAAGAGAGCAAGTCGGGGAAGGGAAAGGATACTCGCTTCGACTTCAGCAATTTCGAGAACGAAGAGCTTCCAGATGACGACGACCCGCAAGACCACGACGACGACGACGACGACGACAACAATACACCTCCCACCCTCCCCCTCAAACCCGCCAAAAAGTCCTCCGACCTCAAACAATACGAAGCCGCCCAACGCGCCCTCCGCAAATCCGGCGTAATCTACATCTCCCGCGTCCCACCCTTCATGAAACCACACACGCTCAAACACCTCCTCTCCCCGCACGCCCCCTCCGGCCTCGGTCGCATCTTCCTCACCCCTGAAGACCACACCCAACACACCAAACGCGTCAAAAACGGCGGCAACAAGAAAAAATCCTTCACCGACGGCTGGGTCGAATTCACATCCAAATCCGAAGCCCAACGCGCCGCGGAGTTGCTGAATGGAAACATCATGGGCGGGAAAAAGGGAGGGTTTTATCATGATGATTTGTGGAATGTCAAGTATTTGAAGGGGTTCAAGTGGAATCATTTGACGGAGCAGGTGGCGAATGAGAATGCGGAACGGGCGGCGAGGACGAGGGAGGAGATAAGACGGACGAGGAAGGAGAATAAGGCTTTTGTGGAGGATGTGGAGAGGGGGAAGATGTTGGAGGGGATGGAGGGGAAGGCGAGGAGGAAGAAGGAGAGGGGTGGGGAGGGTGGGGAGGTGAGGAGGAGGAAGTTGGAGTTTACGCAGAGGAAGGCGAAGAGGGGTGGGGAGGAGGGGGAAGGGGTGGGGAGTAGTAAGGTTTTGGGGATGATTTTTTGAGGTGGGAGGAGGTACGATGTGGACGATGTTCAAGTACTGCCGGGCTAACTGCACCCTTCTCATTGTGATGTTTAACGGTCTGTGATCATTGTGCTGACGGACTAGCTGTTTTGGCAAGACATCGGGCTTTTCGCTGCTCATTTGGAGATAGTACGGATCAAGAGAGGCCCACAGGTAACGCAGCGACTACGGGACACGATTGACAACTGACGTTGAGTACAAAAGAAAGAAGTGTTCATCATTCGTAGGTCTATGTGTTCATCGATTCATCCCACTCGTCATTCGTTCGTTCCTTCTTGCATGTATTCGGGAATGCATTCGTTTGGTGATGCATTCGTTGGTCGATGCACTCGTTCGTCGATGCACTCCTTCAATGATGCATTCGTTTGGCGATGCATTCGTTCGGTGATGGCGTTGGTTCCACGATGCATTCGTTCGTCGATGCATTCATTTAGCGATGCATTCATTCGGTGATGCATTCATTCGGCGATGCATCCGTTCATTCATCCGTCCAATCGACATCTCGGGAGAACCTATTCTTCAACTCCTGCTCACTTCCATGACACCACAGCATCGTGACAGCGTCGACCATGAGGTGGCGTAACTCGGTGGTCATCGATCGAGGATGCTTCCGTTGATCATCGAATCATGCATCAACTCGTTCTATCGCTGCTCCTTGTTCTCGTGATTTGTATAGACAATGCTTCCGTGCTGTCGTCCGATGTTGTTGATCGTCATTGGTCGTTGTTCCTTTAGTTTGGTCGATGTCGTGTTTGCGGTGTTTGACAGGAAGACATTGGCCGCAGGGTCGTGATACGTCAAGCGTGAGGTCTGGATTTAGGCGGGCAATGACGAGAGGGTTGATTCGTCTTTCGTGTTTTCTCGAAGCGGCGTCCAGACGATGGTGGTTGTGGTTGATGTCCTCAATGGAGTTGCGTTTGGCCGGTGAGTTCCTCGACATCGATGGCGTGTTCGAGAGGCGGATACAATGGTGGTCCTCATGTTGGATTTTGAGCTTGATGGCCAAAGCAGAGAGCATTCGTTGGTCTAAGCAAAGATGTACAAGGCAGCGTAAGCCAGGACAACAACTGGCACGAGAGGCAACATCTTTGCTGGAGGATCCGTTGTTGCAACCAAAGCAAGCAAAGACCAGAAAGCGAGGCACGCCGCAGTATATGTATTTCCACCCAACACACTCAACAGACCCTTAAGATCCCGGTCCGGAGATGTCAAAAAGTAAGCAGCACCGGTATCCAGGTTCAAATCGTGAGAATCCTAGTCTCAATCCGATCGAAAACATCCAAGTTACCTTTCCTCAACAGGTGTTGAAACACAAGGGTCCCAAGAAGTCCAATCTTTCAAGACCGGGGAGTTGTCGACAAAAACTGCAAAATCGCGCGAACGACAACGGGGACAAACCCAGCTATATGTAAGCCTGCGGTTGTGCTCGGATCTGCCACGTCAAAGGAAAAAAAAGTATGTACCGGCGCCCGGGCGTGTCATATGCAAGGGACCTCATGACCACGCACAGCAGCTGCAGGCCTGCAAGCCACCATGAGCTTCAGAGCTCCCCCTCGGCACGCGATCAATTTTGTCAGTCTTTGGCGAGCTCTATTGGATGACGAGAAGTTCCGTTAGTTCACACCGCCTCGTGCGAGAAGTTCGCCAACCACGAAAGCCAAGGACGTTTTGCTGCTATAGGCAGCTGGCTAGAGTTGTTCGCCGTTTGGGGCAGGTGAAAACGGCCGCTAGAGGCTGGAGTAGAGTGAAGCTTTCGATCTTGCCCGCGGATCGAACGCTCTGCGAGTGCGGTGATGACTGACTTACTATGGGGCTGAGCGGCATCGGCTTCGTACAATCCTCCCGTGCATACATGCTTGCTGGAAATTCGAGCTCGCAGTTCCGTGCAACGGTCAAAATAGGACAACTTCTGGGGAGAAGTCCATCACGAATCGCAAATTGTGACGCTTGGAGTATCAGCTCTTTGGAAATTGTTGATGCGATCAGCTCGTCAAGCGCCTGAAGAGCATCGCTCTGAAATCATAATGTGGATAGATGTCGCATTGTGAATACGCAATACCGGAGGTACGAAGATTGGTTTCAAAGCTGCTCCCGAGTGTGCCGAAGTCCCGACGGCGATCATTGACATGCCGTGCCGTGCTTCCTTCGAAGGAACTTCGACTTCACGATTGCTTCGATTCATGGCTGTTCGCAGAAAGCTTCATTCAATTTTGCGTCGACTGACGACGTCTACGTCAAACGGAGTACGTAGATGTCGCAAGTAGGCAGTCGGCGCCCACGAACTCGAGATCTGGTCCTGCCGGCTGCACGCGGACGCTACTATCTCGACCACAAATCGAGTGCCATGCACTCAGACCTCTCCCGTGGGAAACGGAAACCATGCCGTGTCGGACCCGACACGGCATGACGCCATTCAATTCCAAGGCCGACGAGAAGCATAGTCAGCGTTGATGGTCAGTCGCATTTTGCTGTACCGATTCGTATGCCGTGCTGCGAAATCCTGCGAATAACCATTGGGGGCGCGGCGGCCTGCTGATGATGAGTCGGAATCGACATACCGCGATCGACTGCTCGGGAGCGGCTCTGCACCAAACGATCAGGATTCCTGGCATTCCAATGCTGCTGGAACCCAGTCTGTTGAGCTCGCTGTTGTTGAGCTTGCGGTCCTGTTCAAGCTCAACCTCCACCTTCAGCCGTTGCCTCTGCCTCCATATCGTCCTCATCCTCAATGTTAATCGTCTCCTTGTTGTTGTTCTTCTTGGGTTGGCGCTTTCTCCGCCTGGTAGGACTGTCATGTCTCGGTGTGCTGATGGCATCCAAGAAAGCATCATTGTCCATCTCGCTCTTCAACATCGGCGCACCAGCAACATCTCTCACCTTCAGCTTGTCCTCGAAAGCGTCGTACGCCTCTTCATCCTCCTCGTCCACGTAATCCATCTTGATCCATGGCTCGTGTTGCGCTTCGTACAGCATCTTCTTCATTCTGTACTCAATCGTGCTTTGATCTTCCTTGTCCATCTGACGTTGTCGAAGTGTATGTGCGACGGGCTCGGGCACGGGTCCTGCTGCATCAGCTTGAGCACGCGAAGCTGCGATCCGGCCTCGCTGCTCTTCAGCGTCAAGGTGGTGGAAGTGGGGTCGCATTTGCACGGTGCCTGTGAGTTTTGACAAGTGAAGCTGATCGCCTTGAAATGCACCCACGAAGTAGTATGGCTTTCCCAGCTCTGCGTCTCCGTCGTGCCGGATGATCTGTCCGCCCAATGTTTGCGAGGCATGAATTTTCCGCTCAGCTTCCGCTTGGTGGAAATTTGCGAGGTCGTTCTCAAAGTCCAATTCTCTGTCGCTCTTGTCCTTCAAAGCAGCTCGACTGTTGGCCATTGTTCGTGCTTTTGCTGGCTGAAGACCCGCCGCTGGCCCATAGGTACCAGATATGTTGTGCAAATCGCGCGATGCCCGGTTTGCGTCGCCCCATTTGAGACCCATGTACTTGTTGAAGTTCTGCTCCGTATTGAGCTTCACATCCACTTCCATGTAGCCCGCAGTAGGCTTGATGCGCATTTCTTGCGGCGTTGCACCGAATGCTTTACTGTACGGTCGGTTTCGAGGACGATTGGGGTACTGCAGCAGGTAAATGTGCTCCTGGAGCTCTGGTGTGAGGTAGACATCGTATTCTGCCGTGACAGGGTCATCTTCTGCCTTTACTGCTGTGGTGTGCGTTAGTCGGAGAGCAAGCTCCTCTTGACGAGGCGGGTCAGGCGATAACAGCGACTTACGCGACATGATGCCGCGAAGCTTTCGAGGCAACGAGTTTGCTGTTGTTGTTGAAAAGAAAAAAGTTCTGGGCCGTGGAGAAACAGCTTTGAGAAAGTCGCGCTTGAGATCCCCGCCTTCGCGTCGGCGTCATGAGAGAGAGCTCACTTCCATTCAGTATCGTCCTATCTTCCTCCAAGAACGTCTCACGAATCGCAAGAAGAACGCCCCTTTGCATACGATACGACAGCTTCCACGAAGTCATGTGAAACGATCGGATTCATACACAAAAAGCATATCAGAGCTGTTACGACAATCCTGGTGCACCCGCATTGCCACCCTCTCCCCTTGAGCTCATATCGACATGGCGTACCTTGCACCGATTCATCGAGCTTCGAGCGTTCGGCATGCGATCAAACTGTCCTTCCTCGGACCAGATACTCAAGACTTGATCGTAGCCAAAGCCAATCGACTAGAGATCTGGGCCTCCAATCCACAGTTTCCCGATGACCCTACATTATTCCTGCAGCATACCAAAGCACTCTACGGCAAGGCGACATTGCTACACAAGCTCAGACCTGCGACGAGTCCCACAGACCATCTATTTGTAGGAACAGACCGGTACAACTACTTTACCCTCAGCTGGGATGCCGAGCGTAAGGAGCTCAAGACCGAGAAGAGCTATGTCGACATTGCCGAGAAGGCAGCAAGAGACAGTCAGACTGGCGACAGAGTACACATTGATCCCACATCACGATTCATGACTTTGGAATGCTACGAGGGCGTCGTCAATATTCTGCCCATTGCACACGCAGGAAAGGGCAAGCGCAAGGCGGCGGATAATGAGATTGGTGAGCTCGCGGATCCCATACAGGTGCGGATACCAGAGTTGTTTGTGAGAAGTACTTGCTTCTTGCACAGAAGGCAGGCCGGCGCGAAGCATGCGAAGCCAGCATTTGCTCTGATGTACGAGGACAGTCAGAATAAGGTTCGGATAAAGGTGCGAGAGTTGGAATACGGACAGTCACTAAGGCCGAGCGAAGAGCCTTCGACTGCAGATTTGGATGAAGGCAAGGAAGTGTCTGGGCAGCTGGAGCTTGGTTCTAGCCATTTAATACCTCTGCCACCACCGATGTACGGCATGCTGGTCGTGGGGGAGACCAGCATTTCGTATGTCGAGGAGTTTGAGCATCAAGTCAAAGAGACGCAGCCATTGGAAGAGGCCACTGTATTCGTGGATTGGTGTCAAATTGATGACCAGAGATATGCACTTGCGGACGACTACGGCAAGTTGTACCTTCTCATGATACAGCAGACCAGGAATGGTGAGTACTCCAGCCATCAAATCGACGTGCTCGGGGAGACAAGTCGAGCGAGCACCCTGATTTACCTGGATGAGGGCCGAATCTTCGTTGGCAGCCATCAAGGAGACAGCCAGATCATCCAGATCATGCCACAGAAGATTGAGGTACTACAGACTTTCCCGAACGTTGCTCCCATTCTGGACTTCGCAGTGATGGATATGGGTAACAGAAGCTCCGATGCGCCTGTCAATGAGTTCTCGAGTGGTCAGGCAAGGATTGTCACAGGCTCGGGCGCCTTCAAGGATGGGAGTCTGCGATCGGTGCGATCTGGAGTTGGACTCGAAGATCGGGGTGATCTGGGAAGCCTGGATGCGCCCATCTCCTCGCTCTTTGCTCTGCGGTCTCGACCTGCGCCTGCCGTGGTGAATACACTTGTAGTGAGCTTTGTCTCGCATACGAGGGTGTTCGTATTCACCGCAGAAGGCGACGTGGAGGAACAGGAGCAATACCGGGGCTTCGAGCTCGGAGAGAGCACGCTTCACGCCGGGAACCTCGCAGACGGCAGAGTCATTCAGATCACCAATTCCTCGGTGGTACTCGCTGATCAGGAAGGTGATATGGTCACCGATCGCTGGCAATCACCCAGTGGCACCTCAATCACGGCCGTCTCTGCGAATGGAAACAATATCCTCGTATCTCTCAAGGGCGCGTCTCTGCTGGTGTTGGATGTGTCGGGATCTACGATCAAGGTTCACGCACAACGCGAGTTTGGCAGTGATGAACAGGTCTCGTGCATTGCCCTGTCACCTTCAATACCAACTCAGTGTGTTGCTGGCTTCTGGAAAGATGGCAAAGTGGCATTCCTGGACTTGGAGACATTGAAGACCCAGGCAAGCGAGACAGTAACAGAGGAAGACTCCCTCGCGGTACCCCGATCTCTCACAGTGGCCAAGATACTCGAGGGGCAGCCTCCTACGCTGTTCGTCGGTCTCGCGGATGGTAACGTGGTCACATACTCGATCCAGTCGGCCAGCAATCCCTTCACCGCGCGCAAGAGCATCATTCTCGGCACACAACAAGCAAATTTTGCAGTACTGCCTCGCGATAATGGTCTGGAGAATGTATTTGCCACATGCGAGCATCCATCTTTGATCTACGGCTCGGAGGGTAGAGTAGTCTTTTCCGCGGTCACTGCTGAGAATGCTACATGCATTTGTTCGTTTGACTCGTTCGAACCATACGGCAACGCCATCGCCATTGCATCCAACGATGAGCTCAAGATCGCAGTCGTGGACGAAGAACGCACTACGCATGTGCAAGATCTGTTCCTCAATCAGACCGTGCGACGCATTGCATACTCCGCGGACCTGAAAGCTTTCGGGCTAGGATGTATTCGACGAACACTTTCTGCTGGTCAAGAGGAAGTCGTGAGCTGCTTCAAACTGGTGGATGAGATCGCGCTTCAGGAACTCGACTCTTACCAACTCAATGAAGACGAGCTTGTGGAGTCTGTCATTCGCTGCAAACTCGACGATGGATCAGGCGGCGATGCCGAGCGCTTTGTCATTGGAACAGCATATCTCGATGACCAAGATGCGAGCAATGCGAAGGGCAGAATTCTTGTCTTGGAAGTGACCGAGGACAGAAGATTGAAGCTCGTGACAGAGATCTCAGTCCGTGGAGCATGCCGATGCCTTGCTGTCTCCCACGGACGGATTGTGGCGGCTTTGATCAAGACCGTAAGTCACACCATCGAATGCGCACTGAATCGAGCTAATCAGCATGCAGGTCATCATCTATTCTTTCGAGTACCAAACACCCAGCTCACCAGTCATGGTCAAGAAAGCAGCCTACCGCACCTCGACCGCACCCATTGACATGTGTGTCACTGGCGACATAATCGCAGTCACCGATTTGATGAAGTCCATGTCCCTCGTGCAGCATACTCTCGGCCAAGCCGGCGGGCCCGACAACCTGACGGAGGTTGCCCGCCACTTCGATACGCTGTGGGGAACGGCAGTAGCCAATGTGGATGAGAATATCTACCTCGAATCCGATGCCGAAGGTAATCTCGTCGTTCTCGAACACGACGTCAAAGGATTTAGCGAGGAGGATCGCAGACGGCTCCGTGTGACGTCGGAAATGCTGCTCGGAGAAATGGTGAACCGGATCCGTCGGATCGATGTGTCGCCTACGCCCAACGCAACGGTCATTCCTCGAGCTTTCCTCGCTACGGTGGAAGGCTCCATCTATCTCTTCGCACTGATCGCAGAGGGTAAGCAGGACTTGTTGATTCGCATGCAGAACACGATGGCGGAAATGGTGCGGAGTCCGGGCCATGTCCCGTTCGCCAAGTTCAGAGGATTCAAGACGCAGGTCAGGGATATGGGAGAAGAGGGTCCGAGTCGATTTGTGGATGGAGAGCTGATTGAGCAATTCCTGGATTGTGACGAGGATGTGCAGGCGGAGGTCGCAAAGGAGCTGGGTGGGGACGTGGAGGAACTGAAGATCATGGTTGAGGGCCTGAAGAGGATTCATTGAAGTGGAGGAATGGAAGAATCGAACGGCAGAAATTATTGACTGAAGTGGATCCTTCCACGAAGTCCTATCGACATGAAGCACGACTGCGGCATCCTTCCAATATTCGACCCACCAAACTCTTTCACCGGAATCGATATCGATGTGAAAGCTAAAAAGATTCGGCCCTGATCGACGCTCGGTTACACAGGATGCATACAGTGCATCTCGCATTCCACTAAGGCGGCAAGGTGGAGCAGCTGAAAAGATAGAAATAGCATACACGATCATACACGATCCCAGGTCCCAACGGAAGATGTCGGCCCAGATTGCACTCCACCGACACGGCAAGTACACATAAAAGCCTCCTCCCAGCCCATTCACTCCTTCTTCCCATCTCCCACTTGCCCGATCACCATTTTCCACCATGTTCTCCTCCATCATCACCCTCCTCGCCCTTGGCGCCAGCCTCATCTCCGCCGAAGAGAGCATCCCCTACAAGCTCAAGACCGAATCCGACAGCACATTCCTCTACATCACGCCCATCGACGACTGCAAATACAAAGTCTCCGCGACCGGCTACTCCGGCGCCGGCTCCAAATTCCACTGGACGGACACCCAAAACATCAACAACTCCACCATCGTCGCCACCGACTATGGTCCCAACGCCCTGCTGGACGTCTATGCGGTGCGACGCCCGGAGTCGTTGGGTATAGCGCAAGTTTTCGTGAGAACGAATATTACCGCGGAGGAGAGGACGTTTACGCAGCAGATCAGTATTGCGGATTGGCAATTGAGGTATGGAGGGTACGAAGGGGTGCCGTATGTGTTTTTCTGTGAGTATATGATAGGTGATGGAGGTTTGGAGAGAGGGTTTTGCTGATGACGAACGACTACAGTCTGCAACACGGAGGTTACGGATGATTTTGTGGATCTGCCTCATACGCTGTTCATCAGAAGGTCGGACATTTGCCTGCCGGAGGGATGCTGGGATACAGTGCTGGACCTTACCAGTCAGGGATTGAGAGGCAACTCGTAGGTGATCGAGGAAACGAGGGCATGGAGAGGCTGGTGAATGCCAATGAGGCGCTCAGGATGATTGCTACATCCGTCTCGACAGTTGAGGAAGCTAATCGTTCCTACCCTTTTGCTTCCAGCTTTGAACAGTGGTTGCCATATTGTGCGGCAGTCAGAATATCTTCCAAGGCACAATGCAAATCATTCTACTCAACTCTTATGTACCGCTCCTCTTCCGTCCGAAATGCGCTTCTCATCAAGACCTTCGGCTAGCATGACTGTCAGTTGTCGTCGGTAAAACGTCGCGACTTGAGGGCACGTTGCAATGAAACGTGGTCCGTCGTACTGCAACCAACTCTGTTCTAACCTTGTACCGTCACATTCATCTGCTATATACAAGCCGTATCTAATCAAGAGTGCTCGCGGCGTGAACAGCCATCTGCTCTCTGTCGATAGTGTAGTGGTGCCTGAGGCGCCACATGCTTAGTCATGACATTCACTCACACGCAACGTGCCTTCCTTTTATACATCCAACCTCGGCCAACACGTCTAGGACATCTATGCCTTGGACAGATAGATGCTGCGGACCTGGCACCAGCCCTTGAGTCCGGCCGTGCCGTTCTCACAGCCGACACCGGAACCCTTGAAGCCTCCGAAGGGAACCTCCTGCGAAATTCGTTAGCAGACTCATCCGACGACCTCACAACTCCTCCAGGACATCAGGATACTCACCGGATGCTGCTGCATCATGCAGTTCGACCAGACCTGTGGTTCTTCGTCAGCCATGGCTCATACAAGAGGGGATCAATGCGGCAAAGACCTAGAGCAAGCGGAGAGACCATCTCATGCCATGCTGTAGGTCTAGAGCCTTCCAAGTACTTACAACGCCGGCTTGTACTTGCCGTGCAAGTTTCTCAACGCGAGCGAGATCCTTGCCGAAGATCGTAGCTCCAAGACCCCAATCGGAGTCGTTGACGCGGGTCAACACCTCCGCGTCGTCCTTCCACTTCAGAAGCGGCACGATCGGACCGAAAGGCTCCTCGCGAACAAGGCGAGAGTCCTCAGGTGGGTTGTTAACCAGAGTCAATGGCGCAAAGAAACCCTTTCCTTCCGGAATGGTGCCACCAGTAAGGAAATCGTGGCCGTTCTTCTGCGAGTCGGCGAAGAATTCGGAGACCTTCTCGTACACCATGCGGTTGTTGAGAGGACCGTACATGACTCCCTCGTCGGATCCAGGACCCACTCCGGCGGACTTGGCGGCCTTGACGAGCGCGGCGGAAAGCTTGTCAAAGACGTCCTCGTGCACGTAGATGCGCTTCGCGGCGTGGCACACTTGGCCGGAGTTGAAGAACGCGGAGAGCAGGACCGTAGGAGCGACCTCGTCAACGTCCACGTCTGGCAAGACAATGCAAGCGTCGTTGCCGCCGAGCTCGAGCGTGTAGCGCTTGAGGGTCGCGGAGCAGGATTTCGCTACGAGACGGCCGGTGGCAGTGGATCCGGTGAAGGAGATCTTGCGAATGTCGGGGTGTTCGGTGACCCATGGGCCGAGAGAGTCATCGCCCAGCACGATCTGGACGACACCGGCGGGGATGTGCTTGTTGAAGAGCTCGACGACGCGGACGTCGCAGAGAGGGGTGAACGGGGAGGGTTTGATGATGATTGTGTTTCCAGTGAGGATGGCGGGGATGATCTTCCAGGTCATGAGGAGGACTGGGAAGTTCCATGGGACAATTCCTGCAGTCACACCGAGCGGCACGTACTGCTCAATGGCCTTGAGGCTGTCGTCTTCCCACGCCACACGCTCTTCAATCTTCATCGACGGCATACGCTCGAACCACTCATTGACAAGAGCGACTTCGCCCTGAGCGAAAGGTGTGGCTTTACCCTGCTCGAGAACGAGCAACTCCGTCAGATCGGCGGCGAGCTCCTTGTAGTCTTTGCCAACAGCCTGGACAAGTTTGGCACGCTCTTCCCAGCTCGTCTTGGACCATGATTCGAACGCCTTCTGGGAGTGCTTTACGGCTTCATCGAGGACCTCGCGGGTTGCGATTGGGACGGAGGCGAGCTTCTCCTCGGTTGCGGGGTTGATCACATCGAGGGTTTTGGCGTTGGAGGCATCGTAGGCTTTGCCGTTGATGATGTGGGAGAATGAACCTTGGAGAAGTTTGGCGGAAGGCATGATGATGTAGAGGATTCAATGGGTATAATGTTTGAAGTGGTATAGCGAAGGAAACAGAAAGAAGATGGAAGTAAATAGACAAATAGCTTATCCTCGGCAGTATTTTTTGGCGGGGCTGTCAAAAGCTGTCACTGTCATCATCGCGTGGTGGGGCGACATGGTGGGGCATGGCATGGCGCCGGTGGCAATGCGAACGCGCCGCCGATACTGCCCTACTCTTCGTGTACAAGCAGGAACATTCATGGACGTGGGTTGTGCGGGATCGAGGAGGTGACGTCTAAAGCGCTTGACCGCACGTGGGAATGGCATGGGACCGTGGCTGACGGTGAACATGCCTGCACCTCCGTCCTAAACGACATGCAAAGCCATAGACAATGCTCTGCCAGAATGTCCGCAACGGAGATCTGTCCAGCAGCAGCGGAGGGCTCTAGGCGTCGAGAGGTCTTTTGGAAGTATTGAACGAGCACTGGATTGAACGTCGCAGACCAATCCTGGTGGCTCACGAATTTGTTAGGGTTAGTCGTTAGGGTTAGTCGTTAGGGTTAGAACAGGTTGACGACTTTGTGCAGATATCCAAGTTACCAAACCGCTTTGTGGCCTGGAAACCGGGCGACAAATACAAGTTAGCATGTCAATGGTGTTGATTGATAATCCTTAAGCAACGTTCATGGACAAGCACTCTCGGTCCAGCAGCACTGAGTGCAAGACCGACGACCCTGAGGAAATGGACGCTGCTCATCGAATGTGTACTGGAACCAACAAAAATCACTACATTACAGTCAAAACATCACGTCCAAGGCGCCGAAGAGCATACTGCATGTGTCATGTTCATTCAGATAGCTGCATCGTAATGCTATCTTTCTCTTTGATGTCGTCTCTCCGAAGACAGCCAGCAAAACATGCTCGCCGTAACGATGCATCGTGCCGTAGCCCATACTTTTCCTGTCCCTACCACTCCGATCGTCGGACAGGCCTCTCGGTGGATCAATCCCACCCACCATCCTCATCATCACTCAAACTCTTTCCCCTCCCCGCACCACTATTCTTCCTCGGCCGACCCCTCTTCTTCGGTGGCCCACCTCCATTCCCATCCACACTCTTCCGCTTCGTACCTCTCTTGCTCGGACTCTTACCCGGCTCACTCCCTCCAGCCTCACTCCTCGCATCGCCCTCCCAGCTCTCACCGTCCAGCCCATCTTCCTCCGCCGCATCATCTGCGACCTTGACCTCGCTGTCAACGGACATGAGTTCGACGAATTCCTTACAGACGAGCGTCTTCACCTCCACGGTCAGCACCGGAGCCATGATGTCCACAATACGGGCTTGGTACGCATCCGTCAAAGCAGGCGCGTTAGTAGCGCGATTGGGAGCACGGTTTGTCTCTTTCGCGGCCGCTTTGCCTTTTCCATTGCCGAATTTCTGCAGGAGCCAGACGCGGCGGAGGAAGGAGCGAGTCTCCCACAAGACGGAGAGGATTTGTGCGGATGTAGTGAGCTGCTCGAGACGCTCAGGTTTGATTTGAGGTTCCGACAGGAGCGTTGTAGGGTCCGAGGTGGGATCTTGAGATTGCGATTGGGACAGCACCGAGACTTGTAGACGGAGCACTTCCGATTCTATCGACTGTGCTACCGAAGTTCCGGTACCGGTGAAGACCTTTTCGAGACATGAGAGAAGGTGGAGGAGCTCGTCGATGCGATCGTACTCGAGGAAAGCGAGGATCTCGGAGCAGAAGCGGACGTAGAGGAGGTGTGGGTTGGCCTCGTCGCCGGCGGGTTTGAGCTCGGAAGGATCGAAGTCGAGACCGGCGCAGAGATTGGTAAAGAACTTCGTGCGAACTTTGCCTTTGCCTGTCTTGAGCACATCCCAAACGTGGTGGAATTTGGAGACTGGCGGGTGGCCAGTGAATCCCAAAGTGCTCTGTGCCACACGCTTCTGGTAGTCGAAGGCGGATTGCACTGACTTGACGAGAGTCTTCTCTAGCACACTTTCATTCTTGGCGAACTGGTCTTTGTAGGAGATGAAAGCCAGCTTGGCGATCGCGGAGGAGGGGCAGGTCTGCAAAGCGACAACAGCGGGACCACTGTCACCAGGATGAGCAATACCCTGTCTGTTGATGCTGGCCACGATACGGGCTGCTGACAGCGCGACCGCAGAGCAAGAGGACAAGGCGATGCGGAGGAATTCTTTCAGAAAGCGCTGCGAGATGTACGCCGAGGCACTATCATGCCCAGTCGCCTGGTAAGTTCCTCCAAGTCGCTGCGTGCCGCTGTCCATGCCAGCACCTAACTCTGGAGCGTCTTGATCGTCGGCTGACTGCTCCCTCGCACCAAAGAAGTCCTCCAGATTGGCCAGCAGTACTTGCTCGAGGGCGGGATCCCGCTCTTGGAACACCGTTTGAATGACATTGACCACGTCCGGACGCATGAAATGCACAGGGAAGCTCTGACTGACAGCACAAACCGCTTCGATGGCAGCCTCACGTACTTCCGCCGAATATTTTGGCACAGTGAAGCTGCAGCAGACTTCGACCAGCAAGCCAGCCACGGAGTTGCCCTTGAAGGTGGGAAACCTCTGGCGGAATTGCTCGATGCTGGCGTCGAAATTGCATGCCTTGCCGAATTGACCCACAATGGTCAGCAGCTTGATGGCTTTGTTCTTGATCTTCGGATCATCGTCGATCTTCTGACTGCGCAAACCGGACACATTACCAAGCGCAGACATTGCAAAACGCACGAGAAGGGTAGTATCTTGCAGAATGGACGCAATAGTCCAAAGGCACGGCGCAGCGACGGCGACTTCTGCCCTCCCCAGTTTTTGGGCCGAACTCAGTAGAGAGAGCTGCAGTGCGCGGAGGAACTCAGGTTTGATGTCCGGGACCACGGGAAGGGTGAACCGGAGGATTGTCACCACAAAGACGTAGACATCGAGGTCATCCGTAGTGATGAGGTTCTTTGCGTACGGCTCCAAGCGCTCCAGCTGAACGGAAGTGAACAGGCGTGGTCCAGCTCGTGCAAAGACAGCAAGGGCCTGCATGATGGAGGTTTGCTCGGGAGAACCGGGGATGTCGTCCTTGTCGATGACTCCGTCGGACAGAACGTCCACGAACGCCTGACAAATGCGAAAGTTCTCTGTAGCTTGCTTGGAGGTACTCAACAGCATCTTAATCAAGGCCTCCAGCACAGCAACGACATTCTCGCCAAGCGCGACTGTTTGAATGATCAAGGCTGCATGGGACCGCAACCGGAGGTTAGTGTCGACTGAGCGATCACTGCGACCGATCTCGAGATTTCTGAACGCAGAGAACCAGATCTCCTCGACGGTGGCTTTGGCAGCGTCCGCAACGCTCTCCTCGGTATCCTGGATGCGAGAAATGACGGCATTGGAGATCCTCGCCCGGACTTCATTGCCGTCATTGCGGAGATAGACCTGCTTCAGAAAAGCCATGGCACGCTTGCGCACTCCAACGGCTGCATCTGCGGTGCGAGGGATTATACGTTCGTAGGCATCAAGCTCAAGGGCAGGGCGGAGAGACACGCACTTCTGAACGAGGCCAAGAGCCGAGTCGCGGACCAGAGAGGACGGGTCGTTGAGGCAGCGGAGGATGCCTCTGAGGACTGCAGGGTTGTGCTCCAGTACCGACGGATCCTTCTCCAAAAGTGTCGTGACACTCTTGAGACTTCGACTTCTGATGGTGGGCTGTTCACTGCTCATCGATGCCAACACAGTGTTGAAGATCCTGTTGAACGCCTTGCATAGCATCGAGTTTGAGGCGACGATTCTCGCTGCAAGCTTGCCTTGTGCGGTCGTCGGCTTCGGAAAGTCAGAATTCTCTTCGAGCCATTGAGTGTCCTCAATCATGCTCCGAATCTTATGCTGCAAATCCTTGGACGGTGACACGGGATGGCCCTGGGCATCTCTTCCCTCACAGACCTGAGCCGCCCACTGCACGAGATGATATCCGCGCGCAGTCCGCAGCTGTGGGTCTTTGAGGTCTCGCTCGTGGAGGTATTCCATGACCACTCGGTATGGTCCCTCAAACGAGTTGAGAGTATCCGAGTCGAGAGTTCCGTTCCCGTTCTCCATTCGTCGGACCATATTACTCAATTGACGCGAGATGTCATCAGTGGTCTCAAGAGATCTCCCAGAGCTGAAGGTAGCAGCCCGAATATCGAGAATGCCGGTGCCGATCGTACCGAGGAGCTCTAGCGCAAGTGCTCGCGATGGCGCAGGGCTCTTTGCATTGTCGGCAAGCCCGATCATCTGGTGAGTGAGAATGCGAAGAAGGACCTCCGCGGAAGGCCAGTCGCTCGAGCCGAGGACATTCAGAAAATCTTCCGTAAAGATGTCCAGAAGCTTCCGAAACGGTTCGTCGCTGGTCTTGGTCGTTTTGAGGGCTCGCTGGAGAAGGTTCGTAATGATGTAGCCTGCATGGTGCTGGGAGGCTTTCTTCAGAGGCATGTATGCAGCATCTAGATCGTGACCGCCTTTCTTGGGCTTTGACTTCTTCGCAGATCCGACGACAATTTCGTCGTCTTCATCATATTCTGCGTCTTCGAATTCATCGGATTCTGACTCGTCCTCGTCCTCGTCTTCGTCTTCGTCTTTCGTTTTCCGCACCCGCAGAGCACTTTCACTGGTGGTCGCACTCGTCTGCACAAGTCGCATGAGAAGAGCAGAAATGAGCTGGATGGGCTTCGCGTCAATGAGCTTGAATTGACGAGCGCTCTGCTTGCCTGCGGGAAGCTTCTCCACGGACAGAAGTAGCTCATTCAAAATATGGGCGCGCTGGTTGTCGTACTTGGTGAAGATGATGGCCAAGAGGTCCATGGCGGCCACTCGCATATTCTCAATAACCTGCGTCCCGAGTGCAGCATCTTTCTCGGTGCCACTGTTCTGTGCGAAGATGAGTGACCTGCAGAGAAATTCGATGCTGGAAATGGCGGTTTCGTCGACGTCAGTCTTTGCCAGCAATTCTCCAAGCAGACGTAAACATTTGATCGTGGCGTTGATCAACTTCCGCAAGCTCGTTCGATGCTCGACAGCAATCGCAAATTTCGGATTCGACGAGCCATCCTTGTCTCCTCGGACTTTCTCTCCCAAAGACGCTCGCTCCTCCATCGTAGGCATGATGCAGCTGTCGACGACATTCCGTGCAGCCTCCAGAACACCTCGAAGGTACTCCTCTGACTGCAACTCCTTGTACTTGGATCCACCGGTCATGATTCTCAGGATAGTCCGACCAGCGATCAGGCCATTCTCGGCGCCACTGATGCGATTCAGCCACTCGATAGTATCGTCGTCGTTCCAATCTTCGCCGATCGTAAGTGATCCGGAGCCAACGACAGCAAGCGAAGCTTCACACAAACGCTGTACGCGAGCCAGCTGTTCCACGTCCATGGTATCGAGTCTTCCGCACGAGACGACTTTCTGCACGGCCGAGTCCAGGGCAGACTGAGCACCAGCCTGGAGTACCATAGCCGAACCTTCAGCAGTGTCCCGCATGACGAACATCGAGTTCGTGCTCGCAGCGACTTCCTCTGATGTATCCGGCTGCATGTGGTCTTGGGCTTCGAAGATTGCATGTAATTGGTTCTGCAACACTTCGACAGCCGCATCCGCCTTCTGTCGTTGGTCTGCGCTGGCTCCCCTCGCACCGTTGGTGAGGTAA
Source organism: Zymoseptoria pseudotritici STIR04_4.3.1 (assembly GCA_000223685.2). NCBI lineage: Eukaryota > Fungi > Ascomycota > Dothideomycetes > Mycosphaerellales > Mycosphaerellaceae > Zymoseptoria > Zymoseptoria pseudotritici. Next base: position 67,741 of record AFIR01000617.1, read on the forward strand.
GCGTTGTTGTTACGGGTCGGAGTCTCAACCGGGACATTCACTCGCTGGAATTCGGCGCGTTGTGCTGGAGTCATGGCTGTGGGCATGACAAATGCTCTGGGCGTTGAGATTGGCGGAGTCGAGGTAAATGCATTCTGGTTGAAGGCGTTGTTGTTGGCTGAGATAGCTGGCACTTGTACCTGCGCTGGAGTGTGTGTTTGCTGCGGTGATCTACCAATGATCTGTACCTGGGCAGGCTGTAGGGATCGACCAGGAATGTGGACTTGCGCAGCCGATTTAGGTATCGGCTTTCCAGAATGCTGTTGTCCTGGAGTCGAATGCTTCGAATTGACATGGACTTGTGCGGCCGCGGGATTTGTTTTGAAAATCTTCTGCGGCTTCACCACCGGCTTCGAGTCCGCTCGACCATTCACTCCCCCGGCAATAGCATCAGGAGCTGGAGACACCGGAGTCATGTATCGAAACTCAACCTTCGTGTTATCGAACACCATCTTGGCAAAAGAGCTCAGTTGGGGCTGCGGAGGAGCTTTCTCCTTGTCACTCTCCTTCTTCAACCGCTTGGTCGTCTTGAACTTGAACTCAGTCAAGCCCTGCCTGTCCAACAACCTCTGCACATCACCGAGAGTCTGACGACAGCGCTGTGAAGCGTGTTCCGCGCTCTTAGCTCCGGCACTTAGTCGTTCGAGTTCGCGTTGTGCAGTTTTGGTGTCGTCGTAATTGGTGAAAGCGGTTGGTGCGGTGGTGGGTAGCGAGAGAGGTGGTGTTATGAGTTCTGTGTGGTGGTGAAGAGGAAGTTAGTGGTGCTGGTGGAAGTGGGGCAGCGCTGGCTGATGATGCATTGCCCACAAGACAAGTGCGGGCAGCTGTGGTGAATGGAGACTGACCGGGATTGAATGGGACGATCGAAGCAAAGGGCGAATATGGGAGGGCCTCGTGGACGGTCGGGAGGTGCATGTTCGGGATTCGGGCCTGCGAGCCTGCTGGATGGCCATTTGTCTGTGGCCCATGGCTGGGCGTCTTGTCTCGAGGATCCATCTCCTCGGAGGAATGGAGGGAGTGCGCGAATCGCTATCTCTTGCTGTGGTTCATCGCGGATCACTTCGTGTGAGGTCAGAGGCCGTTTGCGCAGTGGGCTGGATGCATCCGGTGGAGGAGTTTCGCAAATCGCGTCGCTGAGATCCCTTCTCTTGATGATTCCTCCTCTTGTGATGTGTATGCGAGATGTCCCATTTCACGCCACGAGAAACGGTATCAGGCAACAGGCCTCGTAGACAGATGTCGCGTGGAGGTCTGGAGGCAGGTCGAAGTCAGGCAGGTCCGGCTTAGGAAAGTGTCAACGGGCGGGAATCCCTGCCGTCGAACTTCAGAATCCCATGCCGAATTCTGCAGATCCCGACGTTCTCCCGACCATGCCCTCGTCGACAACTTTTTGTTCTTCTGCGATCGTTCACCTGCACATCGCTATCACATGCAGATTTGACAGAGCTTCACTCTTCTTACTTAGCTCACTCCACTTGCCATGGCGGCCATTGGATCCCTGGTCTTTTGCACGGACTGCGGCAATCTCCTCGAGAATAACACAGGCCGCAAAGCCCTTCTCACATGCGATGTCTGCGGCACGCAGAATAAAGGTATGCGACGACGATGTCATGGCAAAGAGTTCTACTAACACCTCATAGATACGTCCTCAAAAGTCGTAGTCACGCACTCCAAACCATCAGCTTTCCCGTCCACATTACGTACGAGACTGCGATCTGATGTGCAAGAAATCCTCGAGGAAGACCGCCAAAAAGGCAACTGGATCAACGTGCAATGCGAAAATTGCGGCGAGCCTCGAGTCACGTTCTACGAGAAGCAACTTCGATCCGCCGATGAAGGAAGCACAATCTTTTATACGTGTCCAGCGTGTAATCACAAGTGGAACACTAACAATTGAGCGATTCGGATTGCATCGGTATACGTCTACATGCTTTTTGCTATGTTCAAAACTCCACGCTGCCAAAGAGGACTCCCCGACGATCTACGCCGCCTGAGCGATTGGAATCGTGGCATACTCTGTCTCGCCACTCCTCTCAAAGTCCGCCATATCCAGCGCCACGATAATGCTATCCCTCACCACCTGCTCCGGATCATTCAAGAATTTCTTGAGCGTATCCTCGACACCCGGCTCGTCGCCCAAACTACCGAGCGCTTCAGCAGCCTCGTGCCGGACCATGCTCGCCTCTTTCGCATTGCCCAGCATTTCCGTCAGACAGGGAATAGAAGCCGGGTGCGATAATTGGCCGAAGACGAATGCGATTTCGTGGCGAAAGAGTGCTGAGGGGTCTTTCCGTCCTGCTGCGAGAGCGTTGACGGCGGGGACGGCGGTGGGAAGGTCTGGTGGTGAAGCAAGGTCGCGGAGCGCGAACATGGCTCGGTATCGGAGGAAGAGCGGGAGCTTGGTGTCTAGTAGTGATCGTTCGAGTTCGGGAATGGAAGGTGTGTCAGCCTGCGCGGCCATTGGAGGTGCTGGGTCGACGGAGGAGAAGTCGCTGTTACGCACAGTCAGTACGGCTGGGATGAGGTCCGCGCATGAGTGCTCTCAACATACCTCGTCTTCAAAGTCTCCTTCTTCCCCTCTTCAGAATGTAACCACTCAATCCTCTCCACCGCGATATCACAAGTCTCCCTGACAACTTCCTCCTCCGACTTGTCGTCCCTCCTGTCCTTCAACAGTCCCAAGCTATTCCAATCTCCCAACGCAGCAATCGCTTCCGCTGCCTCATGTCTACACATCGCATCTTCCTGTCGATCCTCAATCACCGCTCGTAGGAAAGGTATCGCTTCCTCCTTTCCCGACTGGCCAAGACAGTACGCTAGTTCATGCTTCAAGAGAGCCGAGTCGGAAACCAGCGCTGCAGCGATCGCCTCGACTGCGGGGATTGATTGTTCGGTCGCGGGGTTCTGCGAAGCGAGATGTTTGAGGGAGAAGAGGTCGCGGAAACGTTGGCCGAGTGGAGCAGTCTCGTTGCAGAGGGAAGAGCGGAGGCTGGAGACGACGGTGTCTTCCGGGAGAGTGGTAGCGGGCGACATGATGGGCGTGAGTGGAATGCGAGTTGAAGGTGGAGGTTTGAAGTCGAAGTCATAGAAATTCCATGTCAAGAATCAAGACTGATACCTCCGGGGGGCCGCTCAAAGAACGCCAGCCCTAATACGGATTTGGGATCGACGATCGAATTTTGGTGACAGCCTCACTAAAACAACGCGTTGCATCCTATGTTAGTATCTTTGGTAGCAATGGTGAATATATTAGTGAAAAACCATGTTTATAGCTCGGCTCGTTAAAAGGTATTATTAATCGCCCTTACTGCTGCTCTTACTATCGCTCTCGCTATTACTAACATGCAGGTAATTACCGAACTTGTTGTTACCGCCGTTTAGAGCTATGCGCTCTGCAAGGTCTATATAGTCCTTAGTCCTCGTAATTCTACTGCAGATATAGTCTATTTTAGGCCCTTGCTAGATCTCCGTAACCTTGTTATAAGCACGAGTAATAGTCGCTGCGTTATTAGTAGTTATTGTATATTTCTAGTCCCTAAGAAGCACCTCTTTATAGTAGTAAACGCTCTTAATTAGATATAGATCTAGTAAGTTTAGTAGCTAGCTCTTAATAAATAGGATAGCTATGTCTTTAATATAAGGAGCTAGCAATTGTCGTGCCTTTGCATAGCTACTAAGGCTGTCTTTAGTAATTATTACTATTCTTAAAGGGCACTCCTTCTTTAACTAAAGGTAGTAGGGAAATAACAGCTCTATATAAATAAATACTGCGTACTATATAAAGTCTATATATTAGGGAACGACTAGGGTATACTGCTCCGGGCCTAAATCGGGCCTGTCCTAGGCCCGATTTAGACCCGATGCAGACCCGAGGCTGCCCTAAGCGAGGCTTAGCGCATATATTCCCTTTTGTTCCCTTTTGCCTTCCTTCGTTATACTTAGTAGGTAATATAGATATTCGTATATAGACTACTTATATATATTAGTTTCTACCTAGTTATACTACCCTTATAGTATATTGCCTTAAAACCTACTAAGGGATTAGCCGCACTAAGTACTAGAGCAGGTACTATCGATCCCTAATTTAGCGCCGAATTAGAACTAAGAGATGCCTTCTAAGAGACAGCCGGATAGCCGAGGCTTGAGTAATGCCCTATTATTATTAAGACTTAGCAACCTGCTAGTTAAAAAGAATAAGTAGGATAATATAGGAGGACGAGATATAGGAATACCTAATCTAGGCCTAGAATAGACCCTAATAGATTTAGGAACGGACCCGAATATAGATCT